>CAUYQU010092244.1:0-49411 GCA_963574635.1 Cheracebus regulus
CCCCCCCCCCCCCCACAACACACCCCCCCCCCCCCCCCCCCCCCCCCGCCGCCCCCCCCCCCCAAAAAAGGCTTTTTTTCTTATGGAACAAACCCTAAGATATCCAGAAAGAAGTCAGGCAAAAGCAACCTTAAAAAACAACTCTCAACATCAATTCGATCTCTTTAAAATGCTCTGTGGTTTGAAGTTCTGCCGGATGACCTGGTTATGCTTTTACTGACCTTAACAACCCCACATTGCTTAAAGAAGTCTGCCAGATCATCTAGAGTCACATTATCATTTAATCCTTGTACATAAATTGCACTGTTGTCAGAATCTTCATCTGGATCTACAGGTGGGCCTTCCAGAGAAAACAAGATAGAAGGAGTTATTATCATGTATCTACAGGGGTTTCTTAATTACCTGGTCACTACTGCCCAAGGGTATTCATCATAAATCTAAGAAAACTACCAAGCATACTAAGAAGAATGCTATGGAACTTTTGGTTTACTTTGCTTAAGGCAATTATGAGTAGATGCTCACAATAAAGGATACCCCAAACTGTCCTTGACAGCAAGAAAATCACACTGGTCTATCAGGCTGCTGAACTCTAGGCATGCATCTACCTCTGTTATCATTAATTTATAAAACACAGTATTAAGTTCAAGAATTCAAAATTACCTAAATCAAGATCTGGTCCTTCATCCATGGGTCCTGCCAACCAGGAAAGATCATATAAAATATTATTAGTGCACGTCTTGCAAGCTACAAACCTTACAAACACACATAGCTATCTACTATACCACCATTTGATGGGGATTCATTAACTTCAAAATGACCCGCACTGCTAAATGGAGCAGTGCCTCTTTAACGTTTGTGAAAGGTTTGCTAGGGTTTGCTTTTTTCTTTGCTGGTTTGCTTCTAAACCATTAACCAAATACACTCTCAATGCTTATGTGCCAAATCAGTGTTAAATTTAAGTCAAAATTTTTCCTCCAAATAAACCAAATTTAAAAATTTATTCTCCCCCATATTATAGAAGCAGTTACTCAATACTTCAAGTTACCCTTTGTTTTGTAACCATAGGTTAACTCTTATTACCCCTAAGACAATGCTGGCAGTACCCATTAGTCTCTTTTGTATAGATCATTTTTAAACCGCTTATGAAACTAATAAAAAAATTATAGTTTTCTAAAAACTGACTTCATTTTTTTTAAAACACTATCTATGGTAATACTCAAAAACTTACCACCAGGCTTATTGAAGCCACCTCGCTCTCCAGCGCTGCTGGGGGGATAAACGAAGAAATGAAGGCCTTTCCCTTTAAAAGCCAGTACCGCTCTGAGCCTTGGGGGGGCTCTTGGGGAAGAAGGGCACTGGCTAAACACATCTCCAAACAATGCATCTCTCTCATCTTGTCACTATGCCTTTCTTCAGGGCAGCTTGCTCAAATTTCCTCAATATACAACCTTGCTTGTCTGATTGTACACACCAGTGTGATTGGTTCCTTTCATTTCGGGGGCTGGTATTAATAGTGCAATACTTGGCAAATTAGGAAGAAAAAACAGATCCCAAATACCCACCCCATCAGGTGAAAAACCGGAAGAGCTTGGTATAGAGGGGAGGAGCAAGTGGGGGTTGACTGCTGTGATAAACCTTTCCATGTTCATAAAGGTGCACCCTCAACCTCTCCCAAAGGAGAGCCAAATGATGCCCTGGGCTTCCTAACAAGTCACAGTAAAATAAAGCAAGAAACAACCACATTAAATTCCTACAACACACATCAGAGGACGCATCCAGCCAATCTTCAGCATAAAGCCATACATCTCAGGGCACTAATAGATTTAACAATCGCTGTGAAAGGAGAATTTACAACAAATACCAAGGCTCAACGGACTGGGGGTGCAACTTTATAGACATATCAGTTAGAATAATGACTACTGCCATGTAAAAATTGCTTATTTTTAAGAGGGTAGGGGGAAACATGAATTGGACTTTTTGGGTTAGATTTTGTTTTCTTTAGAATTAAATAAAGGCAGCTCCCCAGTGGGAGGCCCTGAGTCTTTTCTAACCAGTATTGCACCTTTAATACCTGAATATACAATTTCAAGCTGTTGCATGCAGCTTTGTTTCCTTTTAAAAGTACACACCATAAAATGTTCTCTCTCTTTAAACACAAAAGTTTACACTTTAATGTTACACAATTCTAGAGTATTATACCTCCTCTGGTTCATTACCAAACAACAAGTATGCAGTTACCAAAGTTACAGAAGGATTCCATTTATACAATGAATACATTTTGTTAAAAATATTCTATGTATATTTTTCCTCTCCATATGGACACCGTGTCTAGTCCCACTTTTCATTATGCTGCCGGCTGAGTACTGAGTACGGGTACTTTTTAAGTATTGAAGTGTATACAAGGCTCTCACTTTGTAACCTGTAGCATATAAATGCGACAAAGCATGTTAAAAAGTTTCCACGTTTAACAGCCAATGAAAATATCAAAATACTGAGGCAATGAAAAAGGGCATGTTAACAACATTGAGTGCCTTACCTGCAGAAGACACTGAAAACCATCACCACACCACAATAAAAAGGGGGGACGAGGGAAATGCCCCTATTCTATCCCCACAGGATCCGACAGACTACTTCACAGTCTGCTGAAAAACCTATGGGGAAAGCCATGGTCTCTATGGCTCTAAGAGAGACTTCTCATCCAGAAAGAGGGGCCCCCTCTACTAGCAAAGTCTAGCACCATTACTAGGATTGTATCTTCTGGAGTATTTAAATAAACTTGAAATTGTTTTAGCAATTTAAAAATACTAGGAATTCTAGGTGATTTGAGACGTGATGATAGTACTTTCAAGTGTCTATGTCTATCTTAAAACATCCAAAAAGAAGTGAAACCTTTATAATAGAATATTTTCCAAATCATTAAGATTGATTTTACTTTATACCAAATCATTAATAAATTTTTGCATGTTCTCAAATGACTTTCTTCCAATAAAGATTTCACTAAAGACTTTCTTAAAGTTATGCAGAATATGCAAAACAGTATCTCTGAGTGTGAAGAGTACGTGCTAGTATGAAAGTTAAAGGTCAACTTAATTTTGAAGTTCATTATATTTAGAAATGCTATTTAATTTTTCCTAGAATAGTGGCATACCAAATGTAAATATCTAACATTCTGCATAACTTTTTTTTTAAACTAGTTTATTAGGGACAGAACACACACAGAACTAAGCCTTCTGGATTATGTTAACCACCAATACAGCTCACCTTCATCAAAGTACAGACACCAGAGAGGGAAAAGGGGATGGGAGAAGGGAAGGGATGGGAGAAGGGAGGGGAAGGGCAGGCAGAGGTAGCAGGGTTATGTCACTGATCTAAACAAAGTTTTCTAAACCAGATTGGGCCATCAATCAAAATGGTCAAACCGATTTAGACTTTCAAAATCTCCAGTAGAATGTAAGCCTATAATTATATACATTACTCTGCAAAATGCTATTGGATTTTTCTGTGTTCCAGCCAAATTCTATGTATAAGGTGCACCTCAGGCTATAGTTTAAGGATTATGGGACCAAGATCTTCATTATTATGTTCAACGATTCTGAGTACAAACAGAAATTGGGGACAAACATTGTGGAAAATAGCTGCATTCCTTTTCTGCAGTATATACACCAGGTATTTCAAGACAACCACTTAAAGGCAATTAGTTAAAAACTTAGGGTCATTAGAAGGGTTGTGTGTGTTCCATCCCAAATCTATTACCCACAGAGGCTTCTCACCTCTGGAAACCATGAAGGGAACTGAAAGCTCTGGTTTCAAAACCATTCTTTGTTCTCCCCGACCCAACAAAGTATACTGGCAGGGAAAGAAAATAAACTGCCACTTAATAATGCCACAAAGATGACATTTCCATGTTTTAGAAGATGGCTTGAGCTCAACAGATTGTCCATGGAAATGCAGAAATTAATTTCTTATGTCTTTCAGTCCCTTCTTTCCATTGAAAATCCTATGGATGAAACAAAATTAGGTAAAAGGAGAAAAGGTTTGCTCTTACCCCATTCCACCGCGTCCTCCTCCCCGCCCACCTCTGCTCATGCCTCCACGATCAAATCCCCCTCTTCCCCTGCCCCGGTTATCAGGGCCACTCATGCTCCGGTTCTCTCCTGGTCCGGAAAATCCTCCAGACTCCTGCCCATAAACACCCATGCTACTGGGGTGGTCCTGTCGGAATGAACCTGAGGAAAGAGTCACATCTGTAAGCCAGGGACCAGCATTTACACCACTGCCTGATGTACTTTCTCCTGGAACCACAAAACCCTCAACTGCAAGGCACTAACTAAGGCACCATCTTCTTTACATCATGATAAAGCATCCCTTAATTGGTAGGCTCTTTTAAGTTCAACGAAAACTGCTGGTTCATCATGGCTGAAATAGCCTTACATAGTTAGAAAAGCCCTCTGGCTAAAATATAGTTTATAGGGTTCTGTATCCTAAGATGTCTCCAAAAGCAACTTCTTTTGAACTATACTCAAGAAATGAAAACAGAGCCAGGTTTCTTAGAGCTTTAGCACACTGCTAGGGGCTGAGCTCCATAAAGCAACACACTACTGGTTTCAATTGTTAAGATACCCCCAAAGATGGAATGTAATTTAAAAAGAGCAACAATCCTGGTACAAACTAAATTCTGGAAATAATTTTATGTTTTTGGTTACCTCTCTCCACACAAAAGAACTGCAAATATTCTGTGAGAATATTTTTCCCCTTTCCCTTTCCTATTTTTTTTTTAAATCTTTATTTATTTTTAAAAAGACAGGGTCTCACTATGTTTCCCAGGCTGGTCTCAAACTCCTGGCCTCAAGTGATCCTCCCACTTGGCCTCCCATCAAGTGCTGGGTATGTTGCCCAGGCTGGTCTCAAACTCCTGGCCTCAAGTGATTCTCCCACCTTGGCCTCCCATCAAGTGCTGGGATTACAGGTGTGAGCCACTGTGCCTGGCCTTTCCCCCCACACTAATGGATACAAAAAAACAGCAACCAAAAAACAGCTTTTACTTGACTATCAAAATCGTAGTAGCCTGCAATAGCTGCCTGCTCACTTTACATTAATGACTGATAGGGAGGCCAATATTGGAATTACTCACTGCATACAACCTCCTCAGACAGCAGGGCTAGCAGTCTAAAACATTTTTTTCTGATCAATTACAGTTATCTCTTTTCTTTCTTGACAAGGCATACTAAAAACAATTAAATTGGAAAAAAACACTGAAATCTTTACTCTCGCTGTTAGTTAGAATGTCATGCCCTAAAGATGCATCCTGGATTCCAAAAGCAAACTATGGTACAGTATCCCCCCGTTTAAAAACTCCAAACATGGCTGGGAGCAGTGGCTGATGCCTATAATCCCAACCCTATGGGAGGCTGAAGGTGGGCAGATCACCTGAGGTCAAGAGGTCAAGACCAGCCTGACCAACATGGTGAAACCCCGTCTTTACAAAAAAATATAAAAATTCGCTGGGCTGGGTGGTGGGCACCTATAATCCCAGCTACTCAGGAGGCTGAGGCAGGAAAATCACTTAAACCAGGAGGCAGAGGTTGCAGTGAGCCAAGATTGCACCACTGCACTCCAGCCTTGGTGCCAAGAGTGAAACTCCTTCTCAAAAACAAAAACAAAACCAAAAAAATCCACAAAAAACTCCAAACATAATCATTCTTATTTGGTTTTCTCTCTTAGCAACTCACTCTGCTGCCCGTAGCTGCTGCTCTGTTGGCTATATTGACTTGGAGCCTGGCTGTAGGATCCAGTTTGGGGTGGGTAACTAGTGGGAGGCTGCTGCCCATAGCTGCTTTGTTGACCGTAGCTACTCTGCTGTCCATAGCTGCTTGGCTGCCCATAGGTGTTCTGCTGAGAGTAACTGCTTTGATCGTAACTAGTCGGCTGTGTAGAGGAATAGCTGAAAGAAAGAAAAAAGCTTTTTAGAAAAGAGAGGCAGCTTGTTATTTCAAATCCCCTGAATAAAAGAGACATTCACAGCATGTGACACAGACATCCATAAAACAGCAGTTACTTTCTACACATCAACAATTTGAATTTCAAATCAGCAAATATTTTTGTATTCAGAACAATAAAACTTTAAATGAGAAGGGGAATCATTATAACAACCATCTGTACATCCCTTAAAGAGTTTCTTCTTCATCTCTACTACCATTTAAATAAATGTCGTTTTCAACTATATTCAAGGCAAATATGGGAGTTCAGATACTTCCTGAATTAATGCACATGTGCACTTGGGGAAGGCTGACCCAGTGAAACGGGGACTGAGAAAATGTAGAGAAAGTGAAGTGAGGCATTCAGTTCTAAGCCTGCCCGCCAATAATCTCGAGTGAACAATCCTGAAGGGATAAGGGTATGGAACATAAAAATAGTTTTTCTCTTGAAGATCTTTTTTGCTAATTTCAATCTTTCAGACATACCTGAGTATAAAATCTAAGTGTTAATAAAGGATAAGGAAACTTCAGAATGAAGGTATTGTATGAAAAATAGTAAAATTATTATGTCAATTACAAGAGACAAACTAATCAGCTACATTCTTTCAGAGAAATAAAACTTGAAAAGAACGGTGGCTCACGCCTGTAATCCCAACACTTTGGGAGGCAGAGATGGGCGGATCATGAGGTCAAGAGATTGAGACCAGCCTGGCCAACATGGTGAAACCCTGTCTCTACTAAAAAATACAAAAATTAGCTGGGTATGGTGGCATGTGCCTGTAGTCCCAGCTACTGGGAAGCTGAGGCAAGTGATCTGTTTAAACCTGGGAGGCAGAACTGCAGTGAGCCGAGATTGCGCCACTGCACTCCAGCCTGGGTGACAGAGCAAGACTCTGTCTCAAAAAAATGCACAGGCTGGGCGCGGTGGCTCACGCCTGTAATCCCAGCACTTTGGGAGGCCGAGGCGGGTAGACCACGAGGTCAAGAGATTGAGACCATCCTGGCCAACATGGTGAAACCCCGTCTCTACTAAAAATACAAAAAATAGCTGGGCATGGTGGCACATGCCTGTGGTCCCAGCTACTCTGGAGGCTGAGGCACAAGAATCGCTTGAACCCGGGAGGTGGACGTTGCAGTGAGCTGAGATTGCGCCACTGCACTCCAGCCTGGCAACAGAGCAAGATTCCGTCTCAAAATAATAATGATAATAAAATTAGGCTGGGTGCAGTGGCTCATGCCTGTTAATCCCAGCACTTTGGGAGGCTAAGGTGGGTGAATCATCTGAGGTTGGGAGTTTGAGACCAGCCTGACCAACAAAGAGAAACTCCCTCTCTACTAAAAATACAAAATTAGCCGGGAGTGGTGGCACATGCCTATAAACCCAGCTACTGTGGAGGCTGAGGCAGGAGAATCTCTGGAACCCACGAGGTGGAGGTTGCAGTGAGATGAGATCATGCCACTGCACTCCAGCTTGGGCAACAAGAGCGAAACTCCTTCTCAAAAACAAACAAAACAAACAAAAAAACCAAACTGGTAGTATTAAGCTTGACAAATCATGATGAGGAACAGTAACAACATACATTTTTAAGTCTGATTAAACTAGGCCAGGAAGTTCAAGGCTACAGTGAGTTATGGCTGTGTCACTGTAGCCCAGCCTCAACCAGAGTGAGACTCTGTCTCCAAACATAAATAAACTAAGCTTCTAACACACCACATCCCTCACCACAGCTGTATGAATTCAGTAGTCTCACTGTGTACCTATCCAACTTGCCAGATTAACTGCTCTCAACAAAATAAGTACGAACCTGCTCTGTGGAAGAAGAGTTGTAAGCCCTGCCCACTTTTGCTCCAAGCTGTATAGAGAAAAACCCAGTCAATTTTACTTGTTCCTAAACCTGTTTATGTCTGTTTCAAAAAGAAAAAAATGGAATAAGTGCAAAAAAAAAAAAAACCCTGCTACTTGTAGCAAAAGTGAGTTTCAGGGCACAATTCAAACAATTCGAAAACCCACATCTAATTAAACATGGGTTAAGAAAACTTGCAGGCCAGGCATGGTGGTTCATGCTTGTAACCCCAGAATCCCAGCACTTTAGGAGGCCAAGGTGGGAGGATCACAGGAGGCCAAGAGTTGGAGACCAGCCTGGCCAACATGGTGAAACACTGTCTCTACTAGCACTCATCCCAGCTACTCAGGAGGCTGAAGCAGGAGAATCACTTGAACCTGGGAAGCAGCAGTTGCAGTAAGCTGAGATTGTGCCATTTCACTCCAGCCTGGGCAGTAAGAGTGAAACTCGGTCTCAAAACAACAAAACAAAACCAAAAATTACTCAGGTGTGGAGGCGTGCGCCTGTAGTCCCAGCTACTCATGAGGCTGAGGCATAAGAATCCCTGGGAGGCAGAGGTTGCAGTGAATGGAGATTATGCCACTGCATTCCAGCCTGAGTGACAGAGTGAGACTGTCTCAAAAGGGAAAACTTGCAGTTCTTCCTCTACTTAAAAAAAATCTGCTGGGTGTGGTGGCTCATGAGGTCAGAAGTTCAAGACCAGCCTGGACAAGAAACTGTGTCGCTACTAAAAAAATACCAAAGTGGGATGGGTGCTCTTGTCTGTAGTCCCATCCAATACTTTGGGAGGCTGAAGCAGGTGAAATGCTTGAGCCCAAAAGTTCAAGACCAGCCTGGGAAACAGGGCAAAACCCTATCTCTAAAAAAAAATACAAGAATTAGAGCTGGGAGTGGTGGCACACACCTGAAGGTCCAGCTACTTGGGAGACTGAGGTGAGATGACTGCTTGAGACTGAGGTTGAGGCTACAGTGAGCTGTAACTGTAAACTGCACTGCAGCCTAGTCAACAGAGAAAGACCTTGTCTAAAAAAAGAATAATAAATAAAAAATAAAAAAAATAATAATTTTTAAAAAAGCCAGGCACGGTGGCTCATACCTGTAATCACAGCACTCTGGGAGGCCAAGGTGGGCAGATCACCTGAGGTCAGAAATCTGAGGCCAGCCTGGCCAACACAGTAAAGCCCATCTCTACTAAAAGTACAAAAATTAGCTGGGTGTGGTGGTATGTGCCTGTAGTCCCAGCTACTCGGAGGCTGAGGCAAGAGAACTGCTTAAACCTGGGAAATGGAGGTTGCTGTGAGCCAAGATCACGTCACGGCACTCCAGCCTGGCAACAGAACGAGACTCCATCTCAAAATTAAATAAATAAATAAATAAAATAAAATGAAATAAATAAAAAGACCTGCCCCAAACATTAAAGTGTTAGTGCCTGAATGAACCTTTATGCAATAGGTAAAATACAAAATGATTAGGGAGAATTATAATGCCCTGCACTTTCCTTATCCTAACTGCATTGGAGAAGATGGCTCTTATGGTTCTATTTACATGCTTTCATATACTTCTGCTTCTCATCCGAGTTAACTAAAACAGCAAAAGGAAGAACCTAGAGTGGTAAAAAATGTTTGTATTTAGAGAGAACAGTTATTAGCTGCCAGACAGCACTGTGGGAACCTAGAACTGAGGTTTTAATGTAACTAAGTATGGTCAGACCACTTATCACTGGGACAGTCAAATAACATACCTTATCTAAAGACGTCAAAGCAAGCTGGTCAACAACCTGAAAGAAACTGTTTTGTTACTTACCACAAAAAGTAGACTGACCTGGTAGGAGGGTAAGATGGAGGTGCGGTGACTGGCTGCATAGGGTAGCTCCCAGGTACCTGGGGATAACTGTAGTTACTCTGTCCATATCCTAGGCTGGGCTGGTTGTAACCTCCTGTGCTAGATTGAGGTTGACTAGTCTCAGTGGGCTTGTTACCATCCTGTGGTCTAAGAAGAGAAATAAAAAATAAAATCAAAA
The DNA here is from genome assembly GCA_963574635.1 of Cheracebus regulus. Taxonomy (NCBI): domain Eukaryota; kingdom Metazoa; phylum Chordata; class Mammalia; order Primates; family Pitheciidae; genus Cheracebus; species Cheracebus regulus. The sequence continues at coordinate 9,840 of CAUYQU010092244.1, forward strand.
AGTGACCTTTTTTTTGTGGTCTGCCAAACACAAAACAACTGGGTAAGAATGATACACATCTATGAGCAATAAGCAATGTTACGATTAAGCTTGGAAATAAATACAATAATAAATACAATCCTAAAGTAAACTATCAAACCCAGTATCAGTCCCACTATATTTGTGGAAGACAACACTAAGGAAGGGGGAGAATCAATTGTATTCATAGAAGAGACATCAATATCTTCATTCATCACAGTAAGAGCTATAAAAGAGCGTTGTGATATTGTGTGCTACCAGTTTAGATGATCTGGGAGAAGTAATCTGTTAGGGAATAAATGCTTTTTCTAAGGGGACTGCTGAAGAAAAGAAACTAACAATAATGTAAGTTTTAGGTTAGAGTAACATTTACGTAAGTCCATGGCATCATATATTTAGAGAATTTGTGGGTTTATGTTTCTCATTTATTAAAAACAGACAAGGACAAGCATGGTGGCTCACACCTGTAATCCCAGCACTTTGGGAGGCCAAGGCAGGAGAATGGCTTGAGCCCAGGAGTTTGAGACCAGCCTGGGCAATACAGGGAGACCCCACCTCTACAGAAATAGAAAAAAATTAGCCAGGTATGGTGGTACATGCCTGTGGTCTCAGCTACTTGGGAGGCTGAGATGGGAGGATTGCTGGGGTGAAAGTTGCAGTGAGCTGTTGACTGTATACTCCAGCCTGGGTGACAGAGAGACACCATCTCAAAAGACAAACTGCCGGGGGCAGTGGCTCACACCTGTAACCCTAGCACTTTGGGAGGCCAAGGCTGGTGGACTGCCTGATGTCAAGAGTTCGAGATCAGCCTGGCCAACATAGTGAAACTCCGTCTCTACTAGAAATACAAAAAATTAGCCGGATGTGGTGGCGGGCACCTGTAATCCCAGCTACTTAGGAGGCTGAGGCAGCAGCGAGCCGAGATTGTGCCATTGCACTCCAGCCTGGGCCACGACAGCAAACTCTGTCTCAAAACAAATGAACAAACAAACAAAAAAACCAACCAACAAACCAGAAAAGACATTTCTTAAACTGGGCTGCCGTTAATTAATCTAACTTTGCTTAAAGTTTCTGTAATGGAAACACCAGAGTAAGGCAAAGACACCCCTGCCAACACCCTGCTTGGATGAACCTGGAAGTAAATATTCCTGTTAAATGATAAAAATTAATCTCATTTCCAAGGAAAAACTCCAAGGGTTTCTATTGCTTCTTAGCCCTAACAATTTATACCAAGGCTGCAGCACAGTGAGTTACAACTACTAATATTTTAAGCAAAGCCCAAAGAATCAACAGGCAGGATGGGCGCGGTGGTTCACACCTGTAATCCCAGCACTTTGGGAGGCCGAGGCGGGTGAATCACTTGAGGTCAGGAGTTCAAGAGCAGCCTGGCCAACGTAGTGAAACCTTGTCTCTACTAAAAGTACAAAAATTAGCTGGGGATGGTGGAATACGCCTGTAGTCCCAGCTACTTGGGAGGCTTAGGCAAAAGAATTGCTTGAACCTGGTGGGTGGGCATACTCGCCACTGCATTCCAGCCTGGACAACAGAGCAAGACTCCATCTTAGAAAACAAACAAACAGGAAAACCAGGAAGTCAAACAGAGGATATAAAGTACTAACTTCTCCCAAGCTGAAATGGGTCCCATGCCCCTTTCCAGTGGGGAAAAGGAATAGCTGTCAATGATTAGGAGATAGACAGCTATTATAAAGTGGTAACAACCAAAAAAAAAGGATAATTTATCAAAACCCAATTAATATATAATACCCTCCAGATATGGCTTGGATATGCTGTTGCATCTGAGTATCAAATGGGACTTCATATATCTGATAACACTCTGAATGAAGCCCTTCCAGGAATGAGCCTACTGCACTCCAGCCTGGACAACAGAGTATTTTTAGTTAGTTTAACATAACTACTGCAAAGGTTGCCTACCAAGTGGCTCTGATTACTCACTGTGCATTTTAGAAGTAATTTCACGAGTGTCAGAGCTCATTTCTTCCCTCTAGAGCAGATAAGTCTAGGTTAGAAATTATTTTATCCCCTAAAATGTCTTCTTTCACACCAGAATTCAACGAACTTTGAAGACTGGGTACAGAAGCCACCTAAGTGACTGTCTAAAGCAAAGACCTAAAATCTGACTGTTTAACCTGCTAACCAGTCATGGGGTATGAGCTCTGTTCACCCTATAGCAGGGTACCCAATTAAGAATTTTTATTTGCCTGTAGTATTTAGATTACCAAGCCTCTATATAATGTAATCAACTGCTTAAGCTGAGGCAGTAATGTTTCATTTCTTGGATACGGATATGTTCTTTCCAGACAATTAGCTCATACGACCATTTCTTGACTCACATGATGCTCTCCTTCCCCTCCTGTCCATGTGAACTACCATGTTTCTCCCAAATAGAAAACAGTTACCCATTTACAGGGTCAATGAAACCAAAGATAAAACACCAGAAGTACAACTGTATCAGTTACGCTATTCTGATGAAAAGCACACACACACGCAAATTAATTTTCTTCTAGGTTTAAAAACAACAGCCTTCTCCTACCCCAAAGGATCATTCTGAAACCAGAAAACCCTTCAGTGCCATTCCTCATTTTGGCCCTGGGATGGCACCATTTCACTTTATTTTTTGAGACGGAGTCTTGCTCTGTTGCCCAGGCTGGAGTACAGTGGTGCCATCCTGACTCACTGAAACCTCCGTCTCCCAGGTTCAAGTGATTCTCCTGCCTCAGCCTCCCCAGAAGCTGGGATCATAGGCATGAGCCACCACGCCCAGCTAATTTTTCTATTTTTAGTAGAGACAGGGTTCCACCGTGTTGGCCAGGCTGGTTTTGAACTCCTGACCTCAAATGATCCACCTGCCTTGGCCTCCTAAAGTGCTAGGATTAGAGGCGTGCGCCACCGCACCCAGTCAATTTCACTGTTAAATGCAAAATATTTCTGTAGTATGTTCTAGCATATCAGTTACTGTAATGACTTTAACAACAGTGAGTATCTGAGAGTATATGAAAGCTTTTCAACCATTAAAAAGGAACTAAATTACGGATTTTTTTTTTTTTTGGTGACAGAGTCTTGCTCTGTCACCCAGACTGGAGTGCAGTGGCATGATCTTGGCTCACTGCAACCTCTGCTTCCCAGGTTCAAGCAATCCCCTGCCTCAGCTTCCTGAATAGCTGGGATTACAGGCGCATGCCATCATGCCCGGCTAATTTTTGTATTTTTTTTTTTAGTAGAGATAGGGCTTCACCATCTTGGCCAGGCTCGAATCACAGATTTTCTTAAATGAACAGAGTTGCTTTCTTTCCCTCCAATGTGCTACTGATGCATTAAACGGACTGTGGCCTTACCTTGTAGGTGCAGTGGCTGCCGGCTGCTGCCCATAGGCTGGATAAGCAGGCTGAGTGCCATAAGCAGACTGAGCTGCGTAGGACGCCTGGGTGGTGGTGACTGTAGCAGTGGTGGTATCATAAGCACCAGTGCCATACCCCTGGACAGGCTGGCTATATGCCTGGGGGGCAGTTGGAGTAGTATAACCTAGAACAAAGGAGAGCTGCATCAGATTTCAGGCCCCCTCAGATATCTGCCTAGATACTCATTATCAGAACAATTTGTAAACCACTTACTTAAAACCACTGTGATACTGAATCCCTTTAAATACACCCCCTTCAGCAAGAATAAGAATAAACTAGTATTTAAAGCCTACGTTCTCTGAATGTACCTAGTTTTTGGTAAAGCAACTATCTCATTTGCTCTAAAACCACACCTAACAGAAATGACATGTCATGCTACAGAAAATGGGGTTCCTTCTGCCTCCTCTTGAATAGGAGACAAATCTGCTTTTGCCAAGTCTGTAGTGATTCTGCTAGCAGGCCTTCTTAATAAGTTTCTAAACAAAATTACATACCCCAAAATACCCTCAAGCAGCAATAAAATATCCCAGGAAAAAAAAAGTAAAAGGAAAATGACACAGCATTTTAAAATAATTATAAAATAATGACCCAGGTCCTAGTTCTAGCACTAAAACCTGTAATTTGGGCAGAAATTAATTTAATCACTTTACTTTGGTCCCAAGTACTACATCACGGGAGGCACAAGCTTAAAGAAACTAGAAATTACTTGAGCACATGAATAATAAAGATATACTATAAATTATAGTTGCTTAACACAGTTTATCTTAACTTTTTTTGGTAAATTATTTAAAATTAAACTTTGATACTGCTCCAGACAAATATTTAAAAGCTAATGTTTTCACATCACAAATGAGATTCCTGCCTGGTTATCAAGTTACTCAGTTCCATTCCTCTCTTACTTACCTACCACAAGCAAAAGGGCCTTTTCCTGCTCAGCAGTATTGAAGATAAACCCTACAGTCCCTCTTCCCCTTCAGTATTTCACTAACCAGGTGTCAGAAAACATCTGCTCTCACAGGTATGCCACAAAGCAAGATGCATTCTCTCCCTAGCTCCTGCCTCTGCCAGATGAAGCAGGACCCATGCCTTTCCCTTGGGACGTGGGCATGATGCACAACCAAAACCCCTGATGTCTGCAGCTCCTAACTAGAGTCCTTTTCCTGTAAGAGGTGTTACGATCATTTCCTGTGCTGGGTTCTTCTTTCTCAAGGTCAATGGGCACAATTAAGCCATGCAATACAAGCTATGATTTATGCTCTGGGAGGCTGAGGTGGGAGGACTGCTTGAATTCAGGAGTTAAGAGACCATACTGGGCAACATAGACCTCACCTCTACAAAAAATAAACAAAATTAGCTGGGTATGGTAGTGTGAGCCTTTAGTCCCAGCTACTTGGGAGGATGAGGCGGGAGGACTGCTTGAGGCTGGGAGGTCAAGGCTGCAGTAAGCTAAGATCCAGCCCAGGCAAGAGAGATCCTACTTAAAAAAAAGTTTGGTCTAAATGCATTTATATCTATCACACACAAAAAGTATAAATCTCACTAAATCTCGCAATAAAGTTTTCATATTTAAAATAAATATTGAATCAAGACTGCTCGTTTTAGTTAAGATTTAGGGCTTTAAAGTATCCTCACATACTGGCCAAAAACAAGTATCAGCTTCTTTTTGTACAACCACCTTCTGTAGCACAGAGTATAACACTCTTCCTTCTCCACTTCAAATACTGAAAGGAAATTCTGAATTCAATTATACACAGAGACACTAATTTCCTTGTCAAAACTGCTGGGTTAAAACGTATATGAAAGTATACGTAGTTTCAGAAAACAGGAAGGCCCAAGCAATAAGTTTTTGAGTTTGCGTGTTGTTCATCTGAACTGATAAATTTTTTTTTTTTTTTGGGCAGAGTCCTAAGGTCAACCTTGTAAGGCATTCATTTATTTAAATTTAACGAGAATCTCATACCATCTACCCTACTGTTCGTACACAGATTACTCCCTGCTACATGAGAATCTGTAAGATTTACAAGGAGGGCAACTAAAAAAACCAAAAAACTAAAAGTGATCGGGGCAGTAACTCATGTTATAAAACTATGCAGCAACAGTTACGGCCTTGTCATGCTAAGGATTATAGCAACAGACACTGGGTTAACAAATAATCTTTTAATTAACCTGTAGTACTCATAAAAGCAGCCAAGCAAAATGAGCAAAAACCAACAAAGCAAAATGATTTAACGACCAAAAAAAGACCAATGACAAAAAAAAAAAAAAAAAAAACACACCTACTGTGTGTTGACAACTTGAAGGAAAAAGGTGGTAAGAAACATTATACAGACCAAATTTTTGTTCAACAGTAAAAATTAAAGTTTTTAAGAATTCCACTGAATTGACGTTTATATGGCTTTCTTTCTAAAATTTAATTTAAAAAAATCCTAGAAGAGGCTGGGCGCGGTGGCTCATGCCTGTAATCTCAGCACTTTGGAAGGCCAAGGCAGATGAATCACTTCAGGTTAGGAGTTCGAGACCAGCCTGGCCAACAGGGTGAAACCCCATCTCTACTAAAATACAAAAATTAGCTGGGCATGGTGGTGCATGCCTGTAATCCCAGCTACTCGGGAGGGTGAGGCAAGAGAACTGCTCAAACCTGGGAGGCGGAGGTTGCGTGAGCTGAGATTGCACCACTGCACTCCTGCCTGGGCAACAAGACTCTCTCTCCAAAAAAATAAATAATTAAAAATATATATATCCTCGAAGAGAATAGTGTATTTTAATCTATTCCTTCCAATGATTATCCAATGATTTTTTTTTTTGGAGACAGTCTCGCTCTGTTGCCCAGGCTGGAGTACAGTGGTGCGGTCTCAGCTCACTGCAGCCTCTGCCTCCCAGGTTCAAGCAATTCTCCTGCCTCAGCCTCGGGAGTAACTGGGACTACAGGTATGCGCCACCATGTCCAGCTAATTTTTGTATTGTTAATAGAGATGGGGTTTCATCATGTGGGCCAGAATGGTCTCCATCTCCTGACCTCATGATCTGCCCACCTCTACCTCCCAAAATGCTAGGATTACAGGTGTGAGCCACTGCACCTGGACCCAATGATTTTTATGTGTAATGGCAGCCTGACGTAAAGAAAAAAGAAGCATGTGTGCTTGAACCCACTCACTACCTATTAGGCTCCTACTCAGTTTTGTTCACTGCACTCCAGCCTGGGCAACAGAGCAAAACTTCCTCTATATATAAAAAAAAAAATCCTAGAAGAGAACAGTGTATTTTTATCTATTCCCTCCAATGATTACCCAATGACTTTTTTTTTTTTTTTTTGAGATAGAGTCTCGCTCTGTCTTTGCTCATCAGGCTTAATTTTGATTTTTATAACCCAGAAGTTCTTGGGAAGATTAAGGGAGATAAGAAGTCACCCTATAAACTGTGAATTCTATACAAATAGTATTAAGTGCAATCTAGTTCATCAAAGCTACTAGTCTCTATATTAGGGTGACCTGTACTTTTCAGGCCCACAGTCATGATGGAGCTTTCTCAACCAATGACAATATGATACATGGCTCTAGAGAACCATTACTTTGCCTGTAAATCACTCCATCGCATCCCTGTAAAATGATCTAAGGATTCCAAAGGCTAGATCTAAGCCATATGTTTACATCATACTTGTTTTTAAAAAAGTAATAGCTTTAATACATGAAGTTTATGTCACAATTTCAAAATTCTATGCTAAAAATTCCAAACAGCGTAATTTGAGTTCCAGCTCTTCCCACAGCTGCAATTAACACCACCATAAAGTTTAGATAAACATTTCCCATCCTATTTGAGAAACACCCTAGATGGGTTAGAAAGTACCTCACATCAAAATCAGGACACTGGTACTCAATGAGATAAATTACAGATAGGGTTTTCCCCTTAACTAGACTATATATAATTTGGAGAACTAAAGATAGTTTGAAAGTAAGAGCTCTGACACCTTTAGGACTTTATTAAACAAAAAAGGGGAGGTAGATAGCCTGAAACATTTCACAGCACTAAACACAAAAAATTATAGATTTTTCATGTATCCCACCCAACCTCAGTATCAGAATACAATTTCTTCTGATTCTTAGAAAGGTTTATTTTTTAGTTTCTTGGAATGCTGTTATATGTATTCAAGACATACCATGGATTAAAATAATTCATAACACTTAAAACAGAAAATAAAATGTGTCTGGACTAGAAACCAACCAATAGACAAACATGATACATGCAGGGTGGCAGTCTGCTCCTGTAAATAAATCTGATCATGCAATCTATCCTTCAAGGAACAGGGGAAAATCAGCTGGGGAGAAATCACTTGAAATACCCTTGGGAAGGTAAACAACTATTATTAAGGCTTGAAACAAAGTAATATTAAATAAGAAAACCTTTCCCCAAATCATATCAAGAACAGGACATGGATCTGCAAATGGCACCTGAAGCAGTTTTTCGTTAGCACCTTGCTCTGTGTGATGTTAGAAAGTTTGGCAGGGGTTAAACAAATGAAAACACCTAAAGGGTTAACATTACAGGGTTAGACAAGATGGAAAGCATTTCCCATGCAAGAATGAGCAGGATAGTCAAACCTGTACTGGTCCCTTCTACTGTGGAAAGCACAAAACAAAAAGTAGAGGGTACACTATCAGATGAAGCAAACATGTGAAAACCAGTTTGATTTTTAAGCAGCTCAATTTAAGAAGGCTCATTCTTACTCAGTATTTAGCATTAGCACAATCTTTTACATAGTCTCCATTTTGTTGTGAGATTATTTATATACTTTATCAAACAAAAAGGTCTTTTCTCTCAGAATTTATCCCACCCACATTGTATCAGCGATCTCTCAAGACTATAAGGGAAGGGAAGAAAAATAAAATACTTCTTCCTAAGAATAAAGAATTCCCCAGATGCCAAGGTATGGACCGGAATATACAACCGAAAGCATGACTAACAAGCTTCTTAGCCCATGCCCTAGCCAACACGACCCAAAAATCTCTCCAAGGCAGGCCTTACCAGTGGGAGGCTGTCCATAAGAAGTTGCATAGGCGGTCTGCCCGTAAGTTGCAGTGGTCTGAGCCTGGGTATAGCTAACATCAGTGGGCTGTCCATAGGTTCCATAGCTTTGTTGCCCATATGCCTGATCCAAAAAAAATGAACGCAAGAACTTCATATATGAACTTTTGTATTTTAGCAATCAAATGAACTGATATCTAAGTTTCTAAACTGGAGAATCAAAATCAAAATTATTGCTAAAAGATAAAAACAAACAAAAAAACAAATAATCACAGTTATCCCTTACCTAATTCACTCATATTATGGTAAAGTTAGCTACAAAAAAGTTCATTAGATAAGTAGGCAATGTCATTCACAGCTTCTCAAAGGGGGAAAAAAAGATAATCAGGAAAAAACTTAGTTAACCATATATGAGATTAACAAGACACTCTCGAGGGAAGAGCAATAAGGGCACAGGTGTATTAACTGCCAGCACTTGGCGTACCACAGTTGTAGTGACTGGAAACAAATGGTAAGAAGACAAAATGAACAAAGAGAAAGCAATGAAGAGGACTAAAATCTGTCAGAAGAAATTTAAAACCAGATTTTCAGCCTGACACAAAGGCTTTAAGACTGTTACACCACTTCAAAAGAAAGTGAACCAGAAGTACTGTCTTTTGAACGTAGACATCCACAATACTTAAAATCAAGCAAGGAATGAGCTGTTCTTTCAGATATTAGCATGATCATTCTCTAGGTTTGTTTAAATGACCAGTTATGTAGGATCTGCCAGAGACATCACATTCTGCCTGTCCTAGAACTTGTTTCCATGGCAGTTATTAGTATCCATTTTATGACATGGATCATTTCAGAATTCAACATGATCTTGAGAACACTAGAAGGCTAATTTCTAGAATCTGTTGGCCTAGGCTTTTAAACAGACTCTTTACTAGAAAGAGCTTAGGAGCTCTTTGGCTAGGTAGCCAGTTTTTAGAGGTAACCCAACACTTACTGTGCAACCACTGGCAAGTTACTTAATATCTACACACTGCAATGGCCATAGCATTATCTTCCTTTGCAGAATTCCTATGATGAATAAATTCACTAAATTTAAACATAACAAAGAAGAACCAAGCATGGAACAAGGCACCTAACTTGAGAAATCATACTACAAAGTTACAGAGAGCCAATTAGCTGCTTTTGAATGGTTTCATTTATGATGGCAGAATGGAGTCCTTCGTACTCCCACTGTGGAAGTTTAAAATGCCTGGGTATTTTACTATTACAAACATATTACTCATTGGTTTTACTGGATGACAAGCATTTTACTTGGAGGTGCAGCTACACATAATTATCTTAAAGATTACCTGGGTGGTCTGTGCATATCCTTGAGTGGGCTGGGCGGTGTAAGCACTGTAGCTGCAAAAGAATTAAATACAATAACTTGAATAGAGAACATTCAAATATCACCACATCCTCTACAATTACAGAAAGCTCCATACTCTAAAAATATTAATCACAAAAAAAATATTAATCACAGACAAAATATGGTTATAAAGACTGACTTACCCCTGCTGCGCTGCAGCTTGGCTATAGGTACTGTAATCTAGAGGAAAATGAGGAGAAAAAATAGTGGAAAATTAGCAGAAACAAGGGGAAGAGAAAAAAGGGGGAAGGAATTCATGTGGCAGGAGGAAATCTTTAAACTGTAGAGGGGACCTGCCAATACAGGTCCAAATGAATCCCCCTTATCTCTCAATACCAATGGAAAAAAAAGTCTAAGCCAGTTAAACTCAGAACATTTGACTACGGGATGAGCTAATGAGGTCAAGATCAGCTGATTTGGCAGGGATACTTTGCATGTTCCCATGACCACAACCCCCATCCCCCCAATGATCCCGGCTGTCATTTGAAATACAGGATGATGATCATCATCTCAGACTGACAACAAGATCTACTAACAGGATCAGAAGTTTTTTACCCTCATATAAAAAGGAGGCATGCAACAATAATACAAAGTTTAACATTAGACTGGTTATGTTAGAAGCTACCTCTCCTCAAAAATTAGTTTTCATTCCCCTCACTTTAGCAAGTTAGATCATCATTCCCTAGCTCAACGACAGTGGAATGGAACGGTAGACAAGAAGACAGTCATCACAGTCCAGTGTTTTGAAGGGTTTGCTGTGTCAGAACTTCATTTGTGAAGTAACTCAAAAGCTAGGCACACTATAAATCCTGATGAAGCACAGTTAAGGCAGAATCCTGAACACTGGCAAAGAGAGCCATCTTTCATACAACTCAAAATGATTTCAACTTAAAAAAAAATGACATGTATTTTCATCCCTTATTTAAGTAATTTTGCTTTTCCTATGAAATGTACAACATGCATCCAAAGGGACTAAAAACTCTGGTCCACTGAGGTGTCTACAACTAGTAAAAACAAACAAAATAGTTACGTTTTCAGAGCACTAGTGCATTAAAGTTAGATAAGTTTAGTGTTTTTTTTTAAAAGGCAGTTAAAGTAATTGTTTTTGAAAATTCTGCTCAATTCTTCCTTTTCCACAGGAATACATATCTTGTTCTGTCTGAAGACAGTACTGCCATTAGGATAGAAAAAAGCAGTCCTTTATTTTCCTATCAGAAAATAGTCCCTCATCCAAAACCAACAATTGCATCCACTTCATGAAATCCAAAGCCAGCCTCACAATACCTTGGCCTGGCCTGAGAGAACTTTGCTGAATCCACCTCTCTATGTTGGCTTACTCATCTACCTTTCTATACTTAACTGGACTACTTTCTTTCCTTTGTACACATTCTTAACTCAAAATCCTGAATCACCCAGAGGATCGAATTAACTAGCCAAAGACTACCTATAATGAAAAAACAAATGTGGTCACAACAATCTTAAAGGCATTTTCAATAGCACTACAAGTCATACCCCCTCTGTGACATTAAAACTAAATGCAAATCATTTCTTCCATGTGGCATCTACAGAATAAACATAGCAATGAAACATTTAACATCACGGCAACAAAGCATTTAACATCAAATATTTTAACCCACGTTTTGTTGAGGTCTTTGCTTGAGAAGTAATTCGAAATCACTGACATGTAAGTTCAACGTCTGCAAGATGACTTCTACACAAGAGCAGTTATGTAAAACAAAACTGGCAAAGCTGATATGGAACTAATGATCTCATAACAGTGAGAAACCAAAGGATTCGGTCCTATACTTACTGGTGGGCTCTAGGAGGTAGCAAATTTGTTACATGAACTTATATTTATCTCCCCAGACCACACAATCATCACAGGACCTCAAACAAGCTATCAAGTTGGTGCAAAAGTAATTGTGTTTTTTGTCATTAAAATGGCAAAAATCACAATTACTTTTGCACCAATCTAATACAATTACACACTGGTCAGATTATTCAGCAACCAACTGTGTTTGCTTTTAATCCCCAAAAGTGAGCCACAGACTTCACTAAAAATCACTTCACTGTGACTGGGGGATGGGGGTTCTAGACTGCTGGAAGTCTGCACTGTAATTCTTTGTTGCACTGGATATATGTTTCACATACTTTTCTATAAGGTACATACCAGGACAGAAAACTTCTAATTAACCCAAGGCAAGTTTAACACTTTATAGTGGTCACTATGGAAGCTGCAGATTTAGAGTTTCACATTACCCTGAGTTGAAGTCAGCATGGGACAAATTTATGGAATGCTTATGATGGAAGGTCAGAAGGGCTCAAAGCTTGAGAGGTCTAGCCTAACTTCTGTATTTTACAGGAAAGGAAACTGAGGCCCAGATTACTTATGTGGCTCTCTGAAGGCCCCCCTCCAGCCAAGCCTAAGATGTTTACCTCACAGAAACCACAATTGTAATTCTAATACAGCACCAGCATATGGTAGTTACCAGTGAACAAAGCTTGAACAAAGTTACTGAAAAAAGACACGTTCAGCCATGCAAAACCATCAACGCACACGTTTTGCCTTTTCAGGTTTTTGCAGAGGAGAAAAGGGTGGAAAGCGCACCTAAGACACCACTTCCCACTATGAGGTTAGACGGTGGTATTTCAGAGTCCTCCCTTCTAGGAGCATTCCTTGGTACTCTGGCACGAACGGCCAACATTTACCTGTTAACTGACCACATAGATGGGGAGAATGCTTGAACTGTCCTTAAGTTGCTAAATTCTGGACTCTTAAAACTCTGGAGGGCCCAGAGCTTTTCTTTCCCGTCTTCCCTCTCACCATCTCTAAGGCCTGGAGCCAGGTGGCCTGAGAATACCCCCAGAGGCAAATATGCTCTACCCAGTCAATTTCCACGCATTAGTGTACCCAGAGATTGCGAATTGCAGGTGATGGCTAGGCGACACTCCTAAACGCTCCTTCCATCAAGGACCTCTCTACTCATATTTTGGAGTTCCCACCCGGGGCTTGCTTTTAAGTCCTCTACCGGCCTCTCTTCCCCCTCCTCTGTCGACCTACGAAATGAACAGGCCTGCCGGCCTAACGCAGGCGAATAAACGTGCGAGACCACGACTGAAGCATAATTCAAACGCAGGCTGCTCGGCCTTTTGTTCCTCATAGGTCAGAGAGGCCAGAAATTTCTTTCTGGAAACATTTCTCATCTCTCGATCCAGGCTGGCCTTATTATACAATGGATGTACGTTGGCGTCTGCAGAAAAAGGGCCCTGGGAAGTTACTTAATTGGTTTCGGGGGAGGGGAGAGGGTGGATTAATAAATAACGATAAAAATGGAGAAGCCCAAGAAAGCGGCAAACTGGGAGCCCTGGAAGAGGAAAGCACATTCTGTACAAAGCCCAGGCGGGCAGAAGCTTGGCTTGAGGCTGGAAGCCACCGAAGGAGCAGCTCGGCAGCGCCAGCCGTCCCAGCCGACCAGGCCTTAAGAATGACGAGGCTCCCGCTCATAGGCCGGCACACCTCGGCCCACAAATCCAAGAGATCTTTTCTGTTTATTTGCTTTATACCCTGGTTTCTCAGGAAACCCTGAAAACGGGAGAGGGAGGCCTCACAAGGACAGCGGCCTGCGGCGCCCCCGGCGGTTTCACAGTGACCCGCTCGAGGCCTGGTCAAATCCCACTCCACGCAAGGCCTCGAGGGCCGCAGGCCCCGCCCACGTGGCGGGAGGCCCGGAGCGCAGGACGCGAGGACCGCCACACAATAGAGGCCAAGGCGGGCCCCGCGCGCCCCCGCCGCCGCGAGCCCCCCGCGCGCCGCGGGCGCCGGAAGGTTCCAGAACCGGCCCGCCCGGCGGGGGGAGGGGAGAGAAACGCGGGTCCCCGCGAGTCCCCGCGGCGGGTACCTCAAACCCCTCTCGGCAACTCCACTCAGTCCTCCCAGCCAAGCCTAGAGACGAACGGCCCCCAGTTTGGGCGTTCCGGCTACCGCTGGCGGGACCGCAGTTCCACCACACTCACCCGTGGACGCCATTTTCTCTCCTTCCTCCTCGTTCTCTCAACGTCCGTCTCCCTCTCGCTTTCCCTCTAGGCGCCGCACTGCGCAGGCGCAAATCCTTCAACCTCGGGCGCGACCATCGGGCCAGGCCATGGGGGTGGTGGTCAGGAGGGATGAAGCACTACTTTCTCGTTCTTCGCGTCCGCAACCCTTGTCCCAATCCTCTCTAAAGAGCGCCGGACGTGATGCTCAGGCCAAAATAGCACCTGAGGGGCCAGAGCACCCTTGAGCGGGTCTCAATGTGAAACCTGAGAGGCTCTCCGCACGAGGCCAGGTTGTTTGGAATGGTTCCGTCCTCTGGCTCTAGGGACCGTCGCTGAAGAGTCTGCCCTGCAGGGAGACGGAGATCAGCGGGAGGGCTGGGGGAAGGGCCCTGGCTAGAACAACTGCTGACTAATCCGCAGGCCTCGGGGAATTGGGTGGCGCGCCAGCCAGTCGGCTGGGGTCACGCGGCCGGGTGTGCGCGAAATGGGTTCAGGGTTCCCGGGTCTCGCCTGGGAGCTACAGTCCCTACTCCTAGCCGGGGTCTTCGACCGGCCTTTCGGGGTTGCGGGGCGCGCTCCGCAGTGAGTACCCGGGACGCGTGGCCCGGGCCAGCGGGGAAGGGGCCCGAGGCCGGTCGTCTGGGTGGGAGGCCTCGAACAACGTTCCTGGCCCCGAGATCAGTCGAGGTGGCAGGCCCTTTAATCATTCCTTATCCAATACCCTTGTTTTTACAGAAGGGGAAACTGAGGCCCAAGGATATTGAATATCTTTGCAAATTCCCCAGCTGAGTTCGAACCAGACAGACCGTAGGACCCCTACTCTATCCGCCACCCGGAAGAATCTCCGTCCTTCTTTCCATTCTGCCCTCCTGGCTTCCCAGTAAGGTAGGCAGCGCCTGGTAGTGCACCGCCCTGTTTCGTAGATTGAAGAAAGTGAGGTCCAGGGGGCTCAAGTCTCAGTTCCGACTGTCCGCGAGCAAGCCCTTCACCCCTGCTAAGGTGCCCAGAGCGGGGGGAATGGTCGTGAGGATGCAGGAGGAGGTTTATGGTGGGAGCCTTGGGCCCAAACTCTGCCTCCAGGCAAGGCTGGCCCCTGCCCACCTTCCTGAACCTCAAGCCTGAAACCCCTAGGTGGATGCCAAGGCCCGTGATGCCCTCAAATCCTTCAACAGGACCAGCAGCCGAGCTAGTGTCCTTTTTTCTGTGAACACATATAAAGCACTGGCTATGTGCTGTAAATACCCTGGGGAATTTGGGGATGAATCAGAGGAGCCATGAGCTCAGACCACCTGCCTAGGGAGACAGACTGGCCAAGCTGTGCTCATAAGGATAAGATCCATGATGTTGAGGGGCCAGAGGAGGGGAAGGGATATTTGAGCTGGGCTTCAGAGGGTGAAATAGGAGTTTGCCTGCTGGCGAAGTGGAGGGAAGGACAATGCAGGCAGAGGAGCTTTCCACATTTTTCCTGCAGGAAACTGGTAGATGTGGAGAATGCCCTTGGCAGGGGAGCAGGTTAGGCAGCCTTCTTGTTTCTCTGGGATCCTGCTTCCTGCCCTGAATCAGCTCAGTGGGAGTCCTAGGATGAAGAGGCCTGACCAGGGGTGAAGACCTACAGGCCCTGGAGGACAGGCTGGATGCAAGAGGAAAGCATAGAGGAAAAGGCCCTGCTTTGGTGGGCAGGGAAAGGCCATGTTTGAGGACCATAGCTGGGATCAGTGAGGCTGGAGCAGCCACCTCCAAAACTCAGGCTGTCTCGATGGGCCAGTTGATGGCTACCGACACCTGCCATGATTAGTAGGGACTGCTGTGGTTTACTGAGCAAGAGTTGCGGGCCAGGGCTTGCCTTAGCCTATTCCTTTTTATTTCATCATCCTCTGAGGAAAGGAATTTCTGAAGTCCCATTTTACAGATGAGAGGCTCATCTGTGAAATGAAGCTCATCTGTAAAAAGATGAGGTTGGGAAACTTGCTTAGGGACACAGCAGGAAGAGGTGGAGTGCATACTGGACGCTTCCTGTGGAAAGGGGAGCTAGAGCCAGAGGGGCTGTGCCAGTGAGGATGCAGGAGGAGGCTTACCGTGGACGGGCTCGCCCTCAAAGGGGATGTCTCAGTCCCAGCGCTCCTAGTAGGGCTCAAAATGTGGAACTCCTGCCCTTCTGCCCCACTCCTTCCCCAGTCTGCTTGCCCATTGGCTGGCCCCACCCTGGGGTCACGGGCAACTGAAACCATCTGGATCCTTAAGGCTGGGCATGGGAGGGAGGAAAGAGGGAGGTAGTAGCCTGAGGTGGAGGGAGAGGACAGAAGAGGATTAGAGATGGCCTTGAATTCGCCCTGGGGGAGGGGGCTGTACACCTCTTTTTGGGAGTTTAGGGCCCATCAGGACTCAGGAGTCTCTATGCCTGTCCCCTGCCAGTCTAAACACAGGTGAGTGGAATGGCAAGATGGCTCATGAGTGAATGCTTTAGGGTCTGAGCTCCGCTATGGCCAAGCTGCTGGGCTTGCCTCTGCGGCCTGTTTGCACCTCTGTAAAATAGGGCTGTTGATAAGGTACTTGAGAGGGTATTGGTGAGATAACAGCTGCAATAATAACTGTTATTGTTTTCCTTTACCCCCAGCACACAGCCCCAGGACCACCTTTGACCACCCTCAACCAAGCTATGCATGCCAGGGGCCCCCATGGCCCACTGTTCCCGTCGCTGCCTCTTGCCTCCTCAGTCCTGATGCTGTTGATGAGCAGCCTGTGGCTGTTGGGGGCTGGCCCCAGCCTCGTCCTGGCCCCGGAGCTGTTGCTGGACCCCTGGCAGGGTGAGGGCCAGCCACATGGACCTTGGAAAGCAGGAGACTTGCTGTAGGGCCTGAGCCCAGTTGGCAGGAGCAGCACAAGCCCTGCAGAGGTTAAGCAGGAATGGGACCTAGTGTCCTGGGGAAGCTTGGCCTTAGACAGGAGCATGCCCAGCACATCCACAGCCAAGAAGGGAGGGCAGATAACTCGGCAGGGTGGGCTGGAACCTATGGGTAGGAGTGCTTTTCTGATTTCCCTTTCTGGCCGCTTTTTCTTGAAATAAGAACTAAGGCTGGGCCCAGTGGCTCATGCCTATAATCCCATCACTTTGGGAGGTCGAGGAGGGTGGATCACTTGAGGTCAGGAGTTTGAGACCAGCCTGGCCAAGATGGTGAAACCCCATCTCTACTAAAAATACAAAAATTAGCCAGGCATGGTGGTGGGTGCTTGTAATCCCAGCTACTTGGGAGGCTGAGGCAGGAGAATCACTTGAACCTGGGAGGCAGAGGGTGCAGTGAGCCAAGATCGTGCCACTGCACTTCGGCCTGAGTGACAGAGTGAGACTTTGTTTCAAAAAATAAAATAAAGAACTAAGAATTTCAGCTAAGCATGAGGATGGGAAGGAGAAGATGTTGGGGGTTTGAGGAGTGACCTCAACTGAGCACTTGTTTCCCAATAATAACAACTCCTCCAGTTTATATTTGAGGACCCCCAATGATACTCAGAGAGGTTAGGTGATTTGACCAGGGTCACACAGCTTGAGAGAATGGGGTAGCTCCAGGATTGAAGCAGGCAGTCTCATGCTCTCAGCCAAGTATGATTCAGTAAATGTGGAAGCAGAGTACCTTCATGGTGTCTGGGATATAGTGAGTGCTCAGTAGCGGGTTGTTAGTGAGAAGCCTGGGTGGCAGGTCCCGCATGTTCAGCTTCATGCCACAGAGGCGTAGCTGCAGTGTTTGGAAGTCTTGGGTCCCCTCCACCAATGATTAAGTGGTGGCTGTGGGTAGACTGGCTCCTGGGGAGGGGAGGTGGGCTCAGCGGGTGGCCCTGGTATAGGGTAACCTTCAACCTGGCACACCTGGGACAGCCTTGGATATTGGAGCCATTAACCTGGCACATAAGTCCCTTCTCTCTCCCAGTGCACCGGCTGCTGACCCATGCCGTGGGCCACACGGCCCTGCCGGGCCTGCTCCTGAGCCTGCTGCTCCTGCCCACTCTGGGCTGGCAGCAGGAGTGCCACCTGGGCACACTGAGGTTCCTGCATGCCTCGGCCCTGCTCGCCCTAGCTTCTGGGCTGCTGGCAGTGCTGCTGGCAGTCCTGGGGGTGTCTGGTGCAGCTGGCAGCTGTGGATACATGCCTGTCCACCTGGGCATGCTGGCTGGGGAGGGACACCGCCCTAGATGGCCCCGTGGGGCACTGCCACCGTGGCTGCTGCCATGGCTGCTGCTTGCCCTGACCCCGCTGCTCAGCTCTGAGCCACCCTTCCTGCAGCTCCTTTGTGGCCTCCTTGCTGGCCTGGCCTGTATCCTTTGCCTGAGCCCAGGGCCCGTGGGGATGTGCAGGCTCTGTGCATCCTGGGAAGGAAGCGGCACAAGGGGGTTAAGGCCCAAGCAATACCAGGAAGCCGTGCACACACATTCTAGAGCTTCTCTGAGTCCTTCTCTGGGATGTGCTCTGAGCTGGGCCTGGTAGAGGGGGTCATGGCCTGGTAGAGGTGCCAATTACAATGTAAAGGGCTCTGTGGGGTCCCTGTAATACCAATGCCATTCTTCATAGAAAAGATAATCCTAAAATTTATATGGAACCACAAAAGACCCAGCGTAACCAAACCACCTTGAGCAAAAAAAAAAAAAAAAAAAAAAAAAAACCCAAAAAAACCCCCAAAAAACAAAAAAGTTAAAAGCCTGGCTGGGCACAGTGGCTCTCACCTATAACCCCAGCACTTTGGGAGGCCAGGCAGGTGGATCACTTTAGGTCAGGAGTTCAATACCAGCCTGGTCAACATGGTGAAGCCCCATCTCTACTAAAAATACAAAAATTAGCTGGGTGTGATGCACACACCTGTAATCCTAGCTACTCAGGAGACCAAAGCAGGAGAATTGCTTGAACCTGGGGGGCAGAGGCTACAGTGAACCAAGATCAGGCCACTGCACTCCAGCCTGGGCAACAGAGTGAGACTCTGTCTCAAAAAAAAAGGAAAATATAAAACAGTGCTAGAGCACTATTTATTGGTGTTCTGCTCATAAGATCATAAGATACTTCTTATTTTTAGAGATAGAGTTCTGTCACCCAAGCTGGAGTGTGGTGGCACCATCATAGCTCACTACAGCCTCAAACTCCTGGACTCAAGCGATTTTCTCACCTCATCCGCCTGAGTAGGTGAGACTACAGGTGTGCACTGCCATGTCCAGCTAATTTTAAAAAATTGTTGTAGAGACGGTCTATGTTCCCCAGGCTACTCTTGAACTCCTGGCCTCAAGTGATCATCCTGTCTCAGCCTTCCAAAGTGCTGGGATTATACAGGTGTGAGCCACTGTGTCTAGCCCTAAGATGCTTCATATTTGTGGGGGAAAAGTGCCACTGGCCCCTGCTCTCTGGCTTTCGGGGGAGGAGCCTGTTTGGACTGGGGACATGAACTATCAGGCCTGTCTGAAGGCAAGAGCAGGTGTGTCAATGGGACCTTCTTCCAGGAAGGGTGGGCCTGAAATGGTGCACAGGGTTCTGGGAACAGAGTGGGCCAGGGGTGAGCCCAAGCTTTGGACTGAGGCATACCTGGCTCTGTCTGGGTAAGTAGCTTCAGGCAGATCCCTTTTCCTTTCTGAGCCTCGCTGCTGACCAGGGTGACACTATTCCATGCTGGGCCACCATGAGGAGATGGGAGGGAATGGTCAGCACACTTGGCATGGCCAAGGCTAGGCCCACCCCTGGCTACTTTTGGTTTTCCTTGACCGGCTGCCCTGCCCCGGGCAGACAGACGCAGCTGGGGCCTTCCGGTGGCTGGAGCCCTCGGAGCGGCGGCTGCAGGCGCTTCAAGACGGCATTTTGTGCAGGACCCTGGCAGGGTGCTGGCCTCTGAGGCTCCTTCTCATCCCAAGCAGCCTGGCCGAGCTGCCTGTCACTCATCCTGCCGGAGTGAGGTGAGGGTGATGCAAGGGACACCAGTCTGGGTGGTGGGCAATGTGGCAGGGCTGGCAGTCAGGCCCTCTTCTGTTCCCACTCCTCCAGGCCTCCCATCCCTGGACCACTTTGTGTGGCCTCCTCTGACCTCTGGTCCCACTGTGAAGGCTTGGCCCTGGCCCCACCAGGTCTGAGGCCTTTGCAACCCACCTGGGAGGGCTCGTCAAAGGCAGGCCTGGACTGGGCCGGGGCCAGCTTCTCCCTAGGGACTCCAGTGTGGGAGGCCTTGGATGAGCAGATGCTGCAGCAGGGGATCCAGGCCTCGCTTCTTGACGGGCCATCCCAGGGGCCCCAGAGCCCACCATGGCTGTCCAAGTCCTCTGTCTCCTCTCTGCGGTAAGGTGGGCTGGGCAGAGGTGGGGTCCCCTGGTGTAGGGGCCACGGTGGCCCTGACACTTCCAACTTGTCTCCCCACTCCCCACAGGCTGCAGCAGCTGGAGCGCATGGGCTTCCCCACGGAGCAGGCGGTGGTGGCGCTGGCAGCCACAGGCCGCGTGGAGGGTGCTGTGTCACTGCTGGTCGGAGGACAAGTGGGCACTGAGGCCCTAGTGACCCAGGGGAAGGGTGGGCCTGCCCACTCCGAGGGTCCTGGGCCTCCCTAGCTCAGGCAGAGAGTTGGGGGTACAGGCAGGCCCTTGGGTGCCAAGGGGCTAGGCTGCATATGGGTAGCCTGAGCCCCTGCTCTGTCTGCTGAGGGCCACAGTGGGGTGCAGAGGCACCTCTGGAGGCAGGAGAGGCCCCCCAGCATGCTGCCCTAACACATTTAGAATAAAAACCAGTTTGTTTTTCAACCTCGACCTCCTTGGTGGCAGCAGTTGTGTTTGACTCTTCTGTGTTGGTGTCGGGGATGAAAGGATGAAGGGATTAGCACCAAATGAATGACCAATTGTGGGAGAGCTGTTCCCTGATGTCCAGCGACACAGGCTTCCTGCCCTGCACCTGTACCTCCAGGAGGCTCGTCCTCCAGCGCAGAGCGTTCTCCACCGCCTGTCTCCTGCCCATTTCTAGCCCTCCTCCCATCACACCCTCTTCCCTACTGTCCCCATCTAAGCACACAGTGAGACCAGCCTGCGGGGAATCAGGTAGGGGCCTTTATTGGCCAGCACACATCTACCTCCTGGCATCTGTGAAAAGCATTTGTGGGAGCAGGCGGCCTCTTCCTCTCCATGCCCCCACCCCCAACTGAGACACAGGAGGGACTGGGGACTCAGAGGGGAGAACTGAGGCAAGAAGCCTCTGGCGATCCAGTCAGAGATTGGGCAGCCTGACCTTGGTGTGGGGAATCCAGCACTGGACAACAAGGAGGGAGGGACGCAGGAGGGTGCCCCGAGGTTTGGCTGGGGTGGAGAGGGAGGGAGACTTTCCCCTCCTACCCTGTCATCCCTGCATGTGCTGAGCCCCAGCTCCTGACTCCCTCAGTGCCTTTGGGCCTAGATGCTCAGAAAGCAGATGAGTGGAAGCCTTGTACCTCTACCCTTCCTTGAAGGCCTACAACCCCCCACTTCACAGAGGGAAACTGAGGCCCAGGCCTCACCTCTCAGGCCCTGCTCAGCCTCAGACGTGTGCAAGGTGCCAGGACTGAGACCTGCCTACCCCTAAGGCCTAGATGGCAGAAGGGACCCTGAGGACATTAATAAATATGGACGGGTGGTCCCTGGAGGCAGCTAGCCGAGTCCAGGTAGGAGGGGAAGCCTGGCCTGGTCTGCCCCAGGGGCCACACCGCCCTCAGCCTCTCTCGTCCCGGCTCCTGGGGGCCACGATCCGGTAGTTGGCTGCATATCCGCCCCTCTTGCCCCGAAGGAGGCTGGGGGTGCCTGCGCCGGCAGGGCCTGCCCCAGACCCCAGCTCTGGTTCTGCCGAAGGGAAGGAGAAGGAGAGAGGCCACATTAGGGGGGTTCATGTGAGGTGCCTACCTCCCCTTGGCCCTCTAGGGGGTGGCAGAACTGGGCACCCTCTGCCAGGTGTAATCTACCCTGGTGTCTGGCCGCAGAGCTGTGGCAAGGGGGATCTGCAGATTGGTTAGTGCCTCCCCCCAGGACTTACCAGCCCCCAACCCAAGGAGAGCACTCAGGGCCTCTGATTCCTGCTTTGTCAAGTGGAAACAACCAGACTCACCGCCTTTAGGAAGTGTTTAGCATGCAGTGAATGCTTCATATAAAGGCTGGTTATTTTTTCTATTCATTTTGGGGTGGAGGTATGCCCTGAATCATCCCCATTTGGTAGCTGGGTAAACTGAGGCTAGGGAACAGACTTGGGCTAAACCACCAGTTGGGGGAAAGGGCTTTGGTGGCCAGGTTCTGCCACTGACCTCCTGTGCAGCCTTGGGCAAGCTGTACTTCTGTCAGGGCCTCAGTTGTCTCATCTCTAAAACAGGGACAGTTCCAGATGGAACTGGAAAACTACTCATCCTTCAAAACCAAGGGTAGGAGCCACCTCCAGGAAGCCGCCTGTGACTATCATCTCAGCCCTTCCCAAAGTAAAATGAGCAGGCCAGGCAGGTCAGAAGAACAGGCTGTTTTTCTAGGGGGAGACGGACACTCAGGGAGAAGAAGCCCTCGGTGGAGGACTTTGCTAAGCCTCAATAGGACAGATACTTGGGTTCTGGTGAACACCAGGTTCCTTCTCAGGGCACTGTCAGGGAGTCACCATCCCCTCGTAATCATGACTGCCAGTGCCCTGACCCTGTGTGGCCCAGCCTCCCTGCACTTCTGGGCTGAGACGAGGGCTCCTGGAGCAGACGGGCATGTGTGGTCACTGAAAGGGACATCCCATGCCCTAAGTCAGGGAGCGTGGGAGGGGAGTGGCACAGAGCACTGGCCCCAGTGCCAGTTAGGGTTGTGTCCTGGTCCCACTCTGCCACAGTTATGTGGCCTTGGGTAAGTCCCAGAACCTCTGAGCCTCATCTGGAACATGGGGATAATAGTCCCGTTTTTACACTCTTGTGATACATGTGTTTACCATGACCAGGACTGGAAAGTGGTTTTTGCAGGAAATGCTGGATTATTGTGGTTACTAGGTTGGTGTCATTTTGACCCAGGTCTCCCATAGGTCTGGTCCCTGTGACTTTGTCACAATCAAATTTGGGGCCCTGGATGAGCAGTGGAGTCAGCAAACCTTTGCTGATGAAGCCCAAAAAGCCAGCACTTTAGAGGGGAGACCTGAGGTGGACCCCTAGCCTGACCGTTCCTATCCCTGTGACCCTGAAGAAGTCACAAGAGCCCAACCAAGCCTGTTTCTTCATCTGTAAAATGGCCATAGCATTGCTCACCTAGCAAGCTTACTACTCTAACAGATTGGAGATGATCAATCCCGCCCAGGTGGGCCAGACACGCGGCAGCTGATACTATTACAATTATTGACTATAACGTAAACATGAACTCCATCTGGGTCTTCAGTAGCACCTGCTGTGTATGTTGGGCCAATGGGGAGGGTCCCACCTTCTTCCCTGTCCCATCTCCTTCTCCCCTGACCTGCCTCTCCAAGCCCTGACCCTAGCTGGCTTGAGGGGCCACTGCAGTGGGTGTGGGCCTTCTGAGATGCCTGGCACTTCTCTCCCTGGGCTGTCAGAGTCAGAGCTGGCTGAAGGCAAGGACAGGTCCAGAGTCACGGTGACCCAAATGTGTCCCTTCTAGCTTCTGCCCCAATCCTCAGAGAGAGGGTGGGGGTACCTAAAAAGGTGCCGAGAGCCTGAGATTTGGTCCTTGGCCCCTCTCTGTAAGAGGGGAGGATGTCTGGGAGCTAGGCACTGAAGTTTCTGGAAGTTAGAGGAGCACGCAGCACTGTGGGAGGGGCTCTGGAAGCAGATCCCATACACTTCCCAGCCTCTGGGCCTCTGCACAGGCAGGACTCTCTCTCAGGCCTTCCCCGCCCACTTCCCCACCTGGCACACTCATTGGGATCTTCCAGGATCCAACGCAGAGTCCCGTCTTCCAAGAAGCCTTCTCTACCCTCAGGGACATCCACATCCTTCTGTGCTCCCCAGCCTCACAGCTCTATAGATATGACTCCCTGCCTCTTATGGGCAGCTCCCCAAGGCAGGGACCTATCTGCACTTCAGAATGCCAGTGCCCACCTAGCCTGGCTTTCGATGAGTGCTCCCTTTGGTTTTGCTGGATGAAGGAGGCTGGGCTCTAACTTTAACCCTCCTTCTTGCTTGGGACCTAAGTTTCTCAGGCTAGAGTACAGTGGCGTGATCTCAGGTCACTGCAACCTCCACTTCTCAGGTTCAAGTGCTTCTCCTGTCTCTGCCTCCCAAGTAGCTTGGATTACAGGTGTCCACCACCACATCCAGCTAATTTTTGTATTTTTAGTAGAGGAGTGTTGCCATGTTGCTGAGGCTGGTCTCAAAACTCCTGACCTCAGGTGATCCACGACCTCGGCCTCCCAAAGTGCTAGGATTATAGGCGTGAGCCACCACACCCAGCCTCTCAGTCTTTAAAATAGATGCAAGGTTGGACATGATGTGGAGGCCTCTGTGCACTGATGTGCTCACTGGGCTGGGAGATGGGGCTGCTGGGCAGGTGAGGAACAGAGCCCAGCCCCTCGGGTGGCCAATCCCTTTCTCCAGGGCCAGCCACAGGCTCCAGTTTGATGGGGAGAGACCTTCTCAGCCTCACTCCCAGGAGCCAGATGCAAGGAGGGGTACTGCCTACTGGGGTGTTAACCACTTCCTGTGTCACCCCAAGGTGCCTTCTAGGACCTTCTCGATCTGAGCCCTGCTAGACTCTCTTGCTTCTAGGCTCCTGGTCTCTTGGCTTTTGCTCATGCTGTTTCTCTGCCTGTTCACTCTCCCTAGATCTTTGCCCTTCAGGTCTCCACTTAGATATTACCTCCTCCAGGAAGACCTCCCTGACCCCCCTCCATCCTCTTCTAGGCCAGGCCAGAGGGACTTCTGTATTCCCATGGCTGCCTGTACTCCCTTCCCTGCGGTGTAGCTCACCTTGGGTTTCTCTACCAGTGTCAGGGTTCTCCCGAGCCCCCCAGCACCCTACACTCCTCAAGGGCAGGGATATTTCTGTCTTATCTGGTGGAGCCTGTCCCAACAAGGTGCCTGGCCCAGAGCAGGTGCTCATTCACTTCAGTGAGCAGAGCCTTCTCTCTGCCAGGCACTTCTCTCTGCTGGCTGGCTGGATGAAGAACGAGTGTCCGCTGGCCTGGGCCGAGCATCAGAAGGTGCCTTCTGCATGCCCAGGCCCTTCCCAGGCCCTTCCTGGAAGAGGCTGCCCCTGTCTGCCCACCCTGCCATTACCTGGCCAGATGATGGCTTCCAGCAGGGTGACCCGTCTGGCCAGGAGCTCCAGCTGAGCCTGCTGCTGCAGGAAGCTCTGTAAGCTAGGAGCCTGATGGGAGATGGAGAAGAGCAGACGGTGCGAGTCTGGCCTCCGAGGGCTGGGCTGGGGAGCCAAGCGGGGAGGGTAGGAGGGCACTGCCAGGTGGCATCAGGGCAGGAGCCTGGGAGTGAGTCTCTACTGAGACCTCTGTTTCCCCTCCTAAGGTGGGGACAGGGCTGGCCT
Organism: Cheracebus regulus; assembly: GCA_963574635.1. Lineage (NCBI taxonomy): Eukaryota > Metazoa > Chordata > Mammalia > Primates > Pitheciidae > Cheracebus > Cheracebus regulus. Next base: position 35,205 of record CAUYQU010092244.1, read on the forward strand.
GGCTCCTTGAGTGACCACATGGGTGGGGAGTTTCTGGGTGAATGCCTGGGGTGACTGCCTGGCTCTTAGTCCCCTAAAGGGACCAACAGAACAGGTTGGGAGGACCAAAGGGAAAACTGCAAAGGGGACACCTGGGGCCAGGAGAGCCTGCCTTGCGAGAGCCTCTGGGGGCTTATGGGAGAGGAAGGTCAGAACTGGTAGGTGGTGTATTACCCAGAGTCCCTGGGGCCTGAGCCTGGCTCTGTCACCCACAGTCCCCTGCCCTTCAGGAGCCTTGCTCCATGACCTATTGTCTTGGGGGCTGAGTGTTACCCATAATTTCTCTAGAGCTGAAGGCCGACCAGAGTCTGGATCCATTACCTATAATCTTCCTGTTGCCCTGAGCTGTGATTTGATTACCCATTTTCCCTTGCACTGCAGGAGTCTTAACTCTTTTGCCCACAATCCCGCCACTGGACTGGAGTTTGGTTCCATTGCCCATAATTTCTTCCAAACTTGAAATCTGTCATCTCTGGTTCCCTGCAGGCCTGGAAACCACACTGCCCATTATGCTTAGAGGCCCAGGTCTGACCACAGGGGCGGGGCCTGGGTTTCTAGGACACCCCAGCCCCTGTGGAGGAGGGAACCAATGAGGGATGGGTGGTCATGGCCTCTCAGGTCCATGCTTGCCTGGGGCAGGCACCTTCTCCAGCCTCATGACCGGGCTTAGGCCAGATCCTCCCCAGGAGGACTTGGGGAAGGCCAGCAGGCAGGGGCTGGGCCGTCTGTCCGTCTGTCTGTCTCTACTCACCATAGAGCCCAATCATTGTTTCCAAGATTAAAACCCTCTCAGCTAAAATCTTCAAAGCCTCGCGTAGTTGGTGCAACCCCTCCCCCTGCAGAGGAAAGAGACAGATGCAGCCGTGAAGGGGGCAGGGGAGGGGACCCTGCAAAGCCCTTCGGTGGCCCATGCCCCACCCAGGACATGCACCTGCAGCCCCGCACTACCTGCCACAGCCCAGGGCCCACGGACAGCCAAAACAAGACCAGGAGAGGACAGGAGCGGGGAAAGGCAGGCAGAAAGAAGCAACCCCTGTGGGACCTCCCAGAGGGTCCTGTTGGATCCCAGCTGGCTGTTCTCTGACACTGCTGCAAATCCTGCTGCGCTGAAGGCAGGGGGAGCAAATCTGCACGGACAGAAGTGGCCGTCCCAGAGGCTGCTGGGGGCCCTCCTGTCCTGTAACGTCTGTCACCCAGCACTAGCTGCTTTCCCAATACCTGCATGATTCCTGCCATATCCCTTGGCCACCTTTATGCTTATTTACTTCACATTCTTTACATTCACTTTTTGCTTTAAATCACCACATTAGCTTCACCCTAATTACTCCTATCAGTGAGCTCAGGCTAGTTACCGGTATTTCCACTCATGCCCAAATGAATATACAGATGTTCCTTGACTTTCAATGGGGTTTCATCCCAATAAACCCAGTGTAAGTTGAAAATATCCCAAGTCAAAAGTACATTTGTTTTTTTTAAGAGCTGAAGGTCTTGCTGTGTTGCCCAGGCTAGTCTCAGTCTCCTGGCCTCAAGTCCTGTCTCAGCCTCCCAAAGTGTTGGGATCACAAGCATGAGCCACCATCCCTGGCCAAAAAATTGCATTTTTGACATAGAATATTTTTAACTTATGATGGATCTATTTGGAAGTAAGTTGAGGAATGTACTGAAAGCCTATTGCTTCTGTGCGATTGTAAAGTTGAAAAATTGTAATCTGAGGCTGAGCACGGTGGCTCACGCCTGTAATCCCAGCAATTTGGGAGGCCAAGGCGGGTGGATCACGAGGTCGTAAGTTTGAAACCAGCCTGACCAACATGGTGAAACCCTGCCTCTACTAAAAATACAAAAATTAGCTGGGTGCGGTGGCACACTCCTGTAGTCCCAGCTACCCAGGAGGCTGAGGCAGGAGAATCGCTTGAACCCAGGAGGTGGAGGATGGAGTGATGGAGTGAGCTGAGATCATGCCACTGCACTCCAGCCTGGGCAACAGAGTGAGACTCTGTCTCAAAAAAAAAAAAAAGAAAGAAAGAAAGAAAGAAAGAAAAATTGTAATTTGAACTGTTGTAAGATGGGGACCATCAATATTAAAATTAGACAAGGCTTGAGTTACATTGCTTTTGGAGAACTTGCACTTAAAATGCTGACAGACTTGAGGCTCAGGCCTCTGCCCCTTCCCCAACTCTTTGCACTTTGGGCTTCCTGCCTGGAAAACAGTGCTTACCCCTCCCAGGGCGTAGACTACGCCAGGCCCACATTCTGGCACATCCTTATGCATCACCCTCAGCTCAGCCCTCTCCTCTTTGCAGTACAGGTGTGTTTCTCCCTGTCTCTGGCTCCTAAGCCCCAGGGATGTGGCAGTGGGCCCACAAAGCCCTTCTCCAAGGCCACTAACTCTGGGGCTCTCCACTCCCCACGTGGTGCCAGCTGCTGCCCAGGGCTCATGCCAGAGACTTCATCTCTTCCTCCCCATCTGCATCCTTTCCTTCCCCAGCATCCGGTCCACAATCTTGACAACGCTCCACACTCCCACACTCCTTCCTCTTTCCTAGTCCATACCAAAGCTATTTCCAGAATGCAGATCTCTCAATTCCAACAGAGCACCAGGATGACACATAGAACTATCCCAGCCCTGACGACATCTGGAAGTCTCTCTTGGTGTCGTTTACTCAGTACAGGTAAGTGAAGGGATAGACAATATGCATAGTTATGTAATTACAAGCCAACGCTTTAAGGTTGTTGCTTCTCACAAAACCATCTAAACAACTGAGAGGGCTCCCAATATGAGTGAGCCTGCTTGCTGGGGCTAACCCTTGTGATCCAGCTGTCCTGTCCACATCACATGGATTGGGTGACCCTCAGCCCACTGACTGGCCATTTCAGCCTGGGGGTCCCAGCGTCACCACAGGCTGCATGCCAAAGTAATCCCCCTTCAAATATTATAAGGGCAGGATCTAAAAATGAATGATCTTGGCTAGGCACAGTGGTTTACAACTGTAATCTCATTGCTTTGGGAGGCCAAAGTGGGAGGATCATTTGAGGCTAGGAGTTTGAGACCAGCCTGGAGAACACAGCAAGAGCCCACATCTACAAAAGAAAAAAAAAAATTAAAAAATTAAGAGTGGGCACGGTGGCTGTCCTGTAATCCCAGCACTTTGGGAGGCCAAGGTGGGCAGATCACTTGAGGTCAGGAGTTCAAGAGCAGCCTGGCCAACATGGTGAAACCCTATGTCCACTAAAAATACACAAATTAGCTGAGTGTGGTGGTGTGCACCTATAATCTCAGCTACTTGGGAGGCTGAGGCAGAAGAATCACTGGAACCCAGAAGGCAGAGGTTGCAGCAAGCCGAGATCATGCTACTGTACTCCAGCTTGGGTGACAGAGTGAGACTCCATCTCAAAAAAATAAAAGAAAGAAAAAAATTAGTTGGGTGTGGTGGCACACACCTGTGGTTCTAGCTACTCTAGAGGCTGAGGTGGGAGGTTCACTTGAGCACAAGAGTTTCAGGTTGCAGTGAGCTATGATTATTCCACTGCACTCCAGGATGGGTGACAGAGCAAGAACATGTCTCAAAAAAAGCCAGGGGGCCTGGCGTGGTGGCTCACACCTATAATCCCAGCACTTTAAGAGGCCAAGGTGAGAGGATCACTTGAGCCTACCTGGGGCAACATAGTGAGACCCCATATCTAAAAATAAAATAAAGGCTGGATGCAGTGGCTCACATCTGTAATCCCAGCACTTTGGGAGGCTGAGGCGGACGGATCACCTGAAGTTAGAAGTTCGAGATCAGCCTGCCCAGCATGGTGAAACCCCGCCTCTACTAAAAATACAAAAAAATTAGCTGGGTGTGGTGGCAGGCGCCTGTAATCCCAGTTACTCAGGAGACTGAGACAGAAGAATTGCTTGAACCCGGGAGGCAGATGTTGCAGTGAGCAGAGATTGCGCCATTGCACTCCAGTCTGGGTGACGAGCAAAACTCCATCTCAATAAATAAATAAATAAATAAATAAATAAAATAAAAGGCATTTTAGGGGCCCGGCACCATGGGCTCACGCCTGTAATCCCAGCACTTTGGGAGGCTGAGATGGGCAGATCACCTGAGGTCAGGAGTTCAGGATCAGCCTGGCTAACATGGCGAAACCCTGTCTCTAGTGAAAACACAAAAATTAGCCAGGTGTGGTGGTGCACACCTGTAATCCTAGCTACTTGGGAGTTGGAGGCGTGGGTTGTTGAGCTGAGATTGTGCCACTACACTCCAGCCTGGGCAACAGAGACTCTGTCTCAAAAAAAAAAAAAAAAAAGAAAGGCGTTTGGGGACAATTGGTAAAATAACAGGTAAGTCACATATTAAATGGCATCATTTTGCTAAATAAATGTTAGCTTTCTTAAGTATGACGGTGGTATCATGGTTATATGGGAGAATGTCGGTATTTCATTCAAGGTGCGCACTGCAATGTTAGGGGAAATGTGGCTGGGTTTTGCAGCTTACTTTCAAATGAATTTGAAAAAAATCTATAAATATACAAGAGAGAATGACAGAACAACTGTGGCACAATACAGTCATGTGTCACGTAATGGCATTTCCATCAACGATGGATTGCAAATCTCCACGGTGGTCTCACAAGATTATGATGGAGCTGAAAAATTCCCATTGCCTAGTATTTACTATGTTATTATACTTAAATAAATATAATATAGTACTTATTTATTTTTGAGACAGGGTCTTGCTATGTCACCCAGGCTGGCGTGTAGTGGCGTGATCTTGGCTTACTGCAGCCTTGAACTCCCTGGCTCAAGTGATCCTCCCACCTTAGCCTCCCAAGTACATGGCACCACAGGCATGTGCCACCATGCCCAGATAATTTTTTTGTTTGTACAGACAAGGTCTCACTATGTTGCCTAGGATGATCTGGAACTCCTGGGCTCAAGTGATCCTCCTGCCTTGGCCTCCCAAGGTGCTGGGATTATAGGTGTGAGTCACTGCACCTAGCCATATACTACACTTTCAATTGTTATTTTAGAGTGTACTCCTTCTACTTGTTTAAAAAACTGGTTAATTGTAAAACAGCCCCAGGCAAGTTCTTCAGGAGGTATTCCAGAAGAAGGCATTGTTATCACAAGAGATGACAGCTCCATGCGTGTTACTGCCTAGAAGACTTTCCAGTGACAAGAGGCGGAAACAGTGATACTGATGATCCTGACCCTTTGCAGGTCTACACTAACGTGTCTGTGTCCTTTTTTCCCCACCTCACTGTGACCATCCTGAGGGTGAGGACGGTGTATGAATTACATCTGTGTCCACAGTACCCAGCCCCAGGTCCGGCGCCCACGGAGGAGATACTTGGGGAATGGTAGCTGGTTCTCTGGCCCTAGGAGCTTAAAAGTCAGGACTCTACCAGGCGCGGTGGCTCACGCCTGTTTTTAGCAAAAACATTTAAAAAGTTAAAAATAAAAAACGTCCAGACGCGGTGGCTCACACCTGTACTCCTAGTACTTTGGGAGGCTGAAGTAGGCGGATTATTTGAAGTCAGGAGTTCGAGACCAGCCTGGCCAGCCAACACCCCCGTCTCTATTAAAAACACACAGAAAATTAGCTGGGCATGGTGGTGTGTGTGTATGTATTCCCAGCTACTTGGGAGGCTGAGGCATCAAGAATCGCTTAAACTTGGGAGACAGAGGTTGCAGTGTGCTGAGATCATGCCGCTGTACTCCATTGTGCTTTTCTTGAGACAGAGCAAGACTGACTAAAAAAAAAAAAAAAAAAAAAAAAAATAAGCCAGGCATGGTGGCTCATGCCTGTAATCCTAGCAGTTTGGGACACCAAGGTGGGTAGATCATGAGATCAGGAGATCAAGACCATCCTGGGCAACATGGTGAAACCCATCTCTGCTAAAAATACAAAAATTAGGCGTGGTGTCGAGCGCCTGTAGTCCCAGCTATTCGGGAGGCTGAGGCAGGTGAATTGCTTGAACCCAGGAGGTGGAGGTTGCAGTGAGCTGAGATCGCGCAGCTGCACTCCAGCCTGGGCAACAAAGCGAGACTCTGTAACCTGCAAAAAAAACCCCAAAAACAAAAAGCTTTTATAGTGCATTTTTACTGTACCTTTTAAATTTTAGTTTTTTTTTTTTTTTTACTGTACCTTTTCTATGTTTAGATACACAAATACGATTGTGTTACAGTTGCCTGCAACATTTAGCATAGTAACATGCTGTTTAGGTTTGTAGCCTGGGAGCAATCGGCTACCCCACACAGCTGAGGTGGGTTGTAGGCTATCCCACCTAGGTTTCTGTACATACATTGTATGATGCTCATGCCACAATGAAATCACCTAATGACATATTTCCCAGAACCTATCCTCATCAGCAAGTGACACACAGCTGTACCAGTAATTGGTCAATCTATAAGAGGGGCAGAATGACATTCATTGTACCAACTTTTCTGTATATCAAAATGCAAAATGGTTGGGTGCAGTGGCTCACACCTGTAATCCCAGCACTTTGGGAGGCTGAGGAGGGTGGATTGAGGCGGGTCTTGAGGCCAAGAGTTCAAGACCAGCCTGGCCAACATGGCACAACCCCATCTCTACTAAAAATACAAAAATTAGCCAGGCATGGGGGATGCCTATAGTCCCAGCTACTCAGGTGGCTTAGGCACAAGAATTGCTTGAACCCAGGAGGCAGAGGTTGCAGTGAGCTAAGGTTGAGCCACTGCACTCCAGCCTGGGTGATGGGGAGAGACTCTGTCTGGAAAAACTAAATAAAGGAAAAAAATAAATAAAAATATTGGGGAGGGCAGGTGCGGTGGCCCACACCCGTATTCCCAACACCTTGGGGGCCAAGGTAGGAGGATCACTTGAGACCAGGAGTTTGAGACCAGCCTGGGAAATATAGGGAGATCTTGTCTGTATTTTTAAAAACATAAAATTAAAAAGAAAAATCTGGGGAAAAGTGCTTTTAAAATCCACTGTTTGGAGCTCCCTCAGACAGGTGGCCTGATGTTTGCACTGATGACAACCCAGTCTCCTCCAGCCTGGGCTGCCCTCTGCACTCCGGATCTGTGTCTGGGCCTGCTGGACACCCCACTTGGCTATAACACAGACTTCTCCCATTGGTCCACAGAAAAAACTCAGCCTGCTTGCTTCTCCTGGTTCTCTTTTGCTATTTCAAGTCTCTCTTGACTCCTCATTCCCTTTCACAGCCAAACCAGCACACAAGTGTATTTTTGCTCCATCAGTGGCTATGTCCTCACTGGCTCCCAATCCCTGCTCGGCTCTGTCTCTCACCAGGATGACCACAACAGCCCCCTACCTACTCTCTCTCTTTCTGCTTCTCCCATCCGTTCACCATGACAATCAGAGGGATTTTTTGCAAATGAAAAAAAACCTGACCACACCACTACCCTGCTTCTAGATCCTTTAATGCCTCCCCACTGTCCTACAACAAAGTCCAAATTCCTGAATGTGGCCTCCTACATCCTGAAAGCCTCTTTGGCTTCTGTCCCACTCTCTGCCTGTCACAATGCCATTCCAAGTATTTGCAGTTCCTCAAATACCCCAGGGTCCCTCCTGCTGCAGGGCCTTTGCACCTATTGTACCCCCACCTCTGCCTGGACACCCTGTGCCTGGTTAATGCACCTTTCAGGCTCTGCCAGGCTCCTCTGGGAGGATGCTAAAGTGCAAAGTAGTTATAAGTCAACAGTCCTGTAGCTGCTGATTATAGGTCTTTTTTTCCCCACCTCACTGTGACCATCCTGAGGGTGGGGACTGTGTCTGAATTGCATCTGTGTCCACAGTACCCAGCCCCAGGTCCGGCGCCCATGGAGGAGATACTTGGGGAATGGTAGCTGGTTCTCTGGCCCTAGGAGCTTAAAAGTCAGGGCTCTGCCAGGCACGGTGGCTCACGCCTGTAATCCTGGCACTTTGAGAGGCCAAGGCAGGCTGATCACCTGAGGTCAGGAGTTCGAGAACCAGCCTGACCAACATGGAGAAACCCGATCTCTACTAAAAATACAAAATTAGCCGGGCGTGGTGGTGCATGTCTGTAATCCCAGCTACTCAGGAGGCTGAGGCAGGAGAATCGCTTGAACCCAGGAGGCAGAGGTTGCGGTGAGCTGAGATTGAACCATTGCACTCCAGCCTAGACAACAAGAACGAAACTCTGTCTCAAAAAAAAATGTCAGGGCTCCAGTTCCGTTCTGCTAAGAATTCTCTCTGCAGAGCTGGGCCTCAGTTTCCCTGTCTGAATAAGGGCTGAGAGCTTTAATCCAGGAGGACAGGCTCAATGCAGTCACTCCAGTTCCTGCAGTGCACCATTATGACCACCAGGTGTCACTGCTGGGCCACAGCGAGAACTCTGCAAGCTGCATTAAGGGAGCTGGTAGGTGAAGTGAACATAGGAGCCCTTGGTGACCTTGCCAGCACTGAACCTCATTGCCACCTGTCCCAACAGAGCTGTTCGTCTAGCTCCCAAAGCCTCATGCAACCCCCAGCCCAGCAGATCCCCTCCCAGGCAGGCAGCAAGCAGGGACAGAAGTGCAGGTAGCCAGAGGTGCAGGAAGGTGGGTAGGCAGGGGCCCTGCTACCTTTTGGGGGGGCCCACAGGGAATTCTGGGCTCAAGGACTGGTCCAGAGTGGCCAGGCATCTTGCTGGGGTTCTAATGAAGGGATGGGACTGCCCAATCTCTCCCACCCCACCTCCCCACCTAGGCTGGGTGGGAAATGTGTCCCCAGACCCAGGGCTTCTGGGAGAGGCCAGCAAGTAGCCTAGGAGAGGCAGAGGCCAGGCTCACATGGGTCTACCTGACCACAGCTCAGCTCATGCCAGATTGACACATTTTTTTTTTTTGAGATGGAGTTTCGCTCTTGTTGCCCAGGCTGGAGTGCAATGGTGCTATCTTGGCTCACAGTAACCTCCGCCTCCCAGGTTCAAGCGATTCTCCTGCCTCAGACTCCCAGTAGCTGGGATTACATCTGCCTGCCACCACGCCCACCTAATTTTTTTGTATTTTTAGAAGAGACAGGGTTTCACCATGTTGCCAGGCTGGTCTCGAACTCCTGATCTGAAGTGATCCGCCCACCTTGGCCTCCCAAAGTGCTGGGATTACAGGCGTGAGCCACTGCACCTGGCCCACACTGACAGGATGAAGAGGTTCTGGAGCTACGAAGGATGGGCATAGGGTAGGAGGAGATTCGGGGTGGCAGGGGCCAGGAGAGGCTAACTGGAGAAGTAGCAGGGCCCCAGAAGTCATGGGGAGACACAGGGGAAGACTCGTGCAGGGGAGGGGGCTCCCACGGCTGTATCCATCACTGACCCCACAATCAAGAACTGAGAGGCAAGGCAGGCACTGGGTGCCACCCACATCCTCACTAACTTGTGACTGGCAGGAAGTAGGGTGTCCCAGCTAGGCTGCATGTGGAGGGGGAGTCACAATACCACCCCCAAAAAGAGCTTCCTATTGTCTCTCTCTCCTGAAGGAGTGTCTGCCTCTACTCTGTCCATTTTCCAAATATCTCCCCGGTCAGTGATGGTTTCCAGATCCCCGTGTTGTGGGGCTTTTGGGTATGGTGTGTTTTAGGATCCTCCCATCTTTCCCCCCACATGTCTCTTGGGTGAGTAGATTTCTAGGCCCTGACCCGAAAAATCTCTTCCCTGTAATGATCTCCAATGATTCTGAAAGTTTCTATTTTCTCTCTTTTTTTTTTTTAAGACAGAGTCTCACATAGGCTAGAGTGCAGCTACACAATCTCAGCTCACTGCAACCTCTACCTCCCAGGTTCAAGCGATCACCTGCCTCAGCCTCCTGAATAGCTGGGACTACAGGTGTGTGCCACCGTGCCCAGCTAATTTTTATTTCATTTATTTATTTAGAGACTGAGTCTTGTTCTGTCACCCAGGCTGGAGTGCAGTGGCGCAATCTTGGCTCACTGCAACCTCTGCCTGCCGGGTTCAAGTGATTCTCCTGCCCCAGCCTCCCAAGTAGCTGGGACTACAGGTGCATGCCATCATGCCTGGCTACTTTTTTGTATTTTTGGTAGAAATGGGGTTTCACCATGTTAGCCACTATGGTCTCACTCTCCTGACCTTGTGATCTGCCCAGCTCAGCCTCCCAGAGTGCTGGGATTATAGGTGTAAGCCACTACACCTGGACAATTGCTATATTTTTAGCCCCAAATTTTTAGACTATTTTTGTATTATTTTGTATTTTAGAGATGAGGTTTTGCCATGTTGCCAGGCTGGTCTAGAACTCCTGACCTCAAGTGATCCGCCTGCCTCGGCCTCCCAAAGTGCTGGGATTACAGGCATGAGCCACCATGCCCTGGACAATTGTGAAGGTTTCTAGGACCCCTACATTAATCAAGAGATTTTTGGGTGTGTGGTTTCTAGTTCCTCCTTCTTGTCCCTCCCACTTCTCATTTACCCTGTCTCATGTGTATGTGAGAGTTTCTAGGCTTCTCTTCTCATCCCTCATGGGTCTCCCATTTATGTGATGGTGTCTAGGACCTTGTGTAAACTATAGGTCCTTTAAGTATAGAGGAGTCTAGGTCACCTGGCCTCATTAATCGCATCAAACGTGTACATAGTGGTTTTGAGGTGTCGCTTCACAGGCTTCGTGAATTTCTGATGTATATGGTGGTGTCTAGTTCCCTGTCCCTTTTACCATGTGGCTCCTATGTACCTCATCATTTCTAGGCCCCCTTCCTAGGTCCCCTGTCCCTTTGTCCTGTGTAGATACCGTCTTCATGCTTCCCTTTGTTCTGCAGACAAGGGAGCAAATGCCCAGTCATTGCTGAGAGGGGGCTATGGAGGCAGGGGATGCAGTCTGGCCTGGGTCAGCCCAAACCGTCCAGAAGAAGCAGGCAGAGCCACCCTGGCCTAGAAAGGCCACAGAGGGAAGGTGGAGACAGGGACAGAGACTGAGACAGAGAGCACGTGGTCTGCTGACAGGGCTGGCCCTGCCTGGTTGGGAGCAACAAGATGTGGGAGGGAGTTGGGGCTGAGAATTGCCAAGGCTTCTGCCCAGGAGACCAGGCTGTAGTGGGGTGTAGATGGGGTGCTCCCTCCCCAGGGCCCCCTGGGAGTGGGAGCACCCCATCTCTTGAGCACCTAGGGCTGAGAAAGCAGGGAGAGGCCAGTGCCAGGCCGGAGCTTACCCAGTGGCTCTTCTCACCAGGGTCTCCTTTGGGGCCAGGTTCCCCCTGTAAGGAAAGACAAGAGACAGCAGCAGTGAGGAAGGGAAGGAGACAGAAAGGGAGGGAAAAAAGAGGGAGGAAAAAGAGGGGGAAGAAGGAGAGAAACTTAGAGAAAGAGACAGAGAGTAGCTTGTGTTGGATACAAAGCAAAAACCAACTGCTTGAAGGCCACGGAAAGTAAAAAAAAAAGCAGCCAGAAACTGGAGAATATTCAACCTTTAAAAGAAGGGAATGGCACTAGGTAGAATCCACATATTTACAGCTTTTCCTCAGAAGGTACACCCCAGCCCCATTAGCCTGGCAAAACAGAGCTCAAGCTGCAAGTTTCAGTTTTATGGGCCTGAGGAGTCAGAGGCTGAGGTTGCTAGAGAGGCAAGAAATTGATGAGAAATACTGGGAAGCAGGGAGCCACAAGTTGGGGAACTAAATCTGTACAAATGTTTCTTTCTAATTCGTGGATGGTCCCTAAATTGCCCAATCACAGGGCAACACTCCAAGGAGCCCAGTGGGAGAGAACCAACAGATTGCCAGAACTGAGTAAAGATGTCAACAATTGCCCACCATATAGGAGACAGAGTTTAGAGTTCAAGTCCAATCAAGTTAGAGGTGCTTGTGAACACCTAAGGCTTTCTAATGAAACTCCAGCATGGCCATGCCTTAGGAATAAAGACCCTATCTCAGGATTAAGGGATTTTTCCTAGGACTAAGAGCAAAACCAAAGATTCTCTCTGATAAAGCCTACAACTAAGCCTCTAAAAGAACAAGATGACTCATCAATAATTTAACTGTTCTAGAATAAAACTCAATACTCTTCAGAGGATAACAGAATTTAGAGTCTTTTCAATAGATTATCTGTTTTGTCCAATGTGCAACAAAAAATTACTAAACATGAAGACACAGGAAAATGTGACCCATATTCAAGAGAAAAATCAGTCAATAGAAACAGATCCACAGCCAACCTAGACATTAGAATTAGCAAAGGAGTTTAAAATATTTATGATTAATATGTTAAAGAATCTACTGAAATTGATATCATGGGTGACACGATGGAGAATTTTAGAAGAGATGTATAAATTGTAAAAAAGAATCAAACAGAAATCCTGGAAATAAAAATGATAATACTGGAAATTAAAAATTATCAGATGAAATTAATATAAGATTGGACACAACAGAAGAAGTAATCAATGAACTTGAACATAAGCCAATGGAATAATTTAAACTAAACTACAGAGGGAGCCTATAATTCTAGCACTTTGGGAGGCCAAGATGGGAGGATAGCTTGAGGCCAGGAGTTTGAGGCCAACCTGAGCAACATAGTGAGACCCCATCTCTACTAAAAATGAAAAAACAGAACAAAAAACCAAGCCAGGTGTGGTGGTGTGCACCTGTAGTCCCAGCTACTCGAGAGGCTGAGGTGGGAGGATTGCTTGAGCCCAGGACGTCAAGACTGCAGTGAGCTGTGATCACACCATTGCACTCCACCCTGGGTGACAAAGCAAGACCCTGTCTCAAAAAAGTAAAATAAAGAAAAACAAAGCACAGAGAAAGATTTTTTTAAAAAAACTAACAGAACTTCAATGACTCATGGCAGAATATCAAATGTACCTAGAGTTCCAGAAGGACAGACAGGAGAGCAGGAACAGAAAAAAATGTTTGAGGAAATGTTGACCTTTTTTTTTTCTTTTTTTCAAATTTGATTTAAAAACAAAGCAAAACAGACTTCAGGGTTCCAATCTGTCATGTAAAGAGCTTAGAAGTTGTCACTCCATCTTAACAACAAGTAGAAAGTTGAGAAAACTGAAAAATCAACAACTCTTGTTAGATCTGTTAGAGAAGTGAGATCATAGGCAAACCACTACCCGCAAAGCTGGAGAGGCAAATCCAGACCATCACAACTTACTAAAGCAGAAACCACAAGCACAAACCTCCAGAGGAACCAGGGCCAGGGTAGGAAAACCTAAACTGTAACTGATGAACTTCCAGAGGCTGAGTGTAGACAAATCTCAGGGCTAAAAACTCCAGGGGGACCCAGTCATAGGCCCACATCTCTCCTTTGGTGAATTTTACCTCAAGGAGCTCTACAAGGCTCTCACAGTGGATATCAGAGAAAAATGCCCTTGTCCTTCCAGCAGGGAGAGGAGAAAAGGCACCATTTTGAAACAGACCAAAGCGTTGTGTTCTGAACAAAGCCTGCCTCAGAAGAAATGACTTTACCAGAGCCTAACTAACCTGGAGACAGGGAAATACCCATTTCAAGCTCCCTCTAGTTTTCCATGTGAAGGAAGGGAAATATGCGACTCTAATGCCCTCTAGATAACCTGTCTCACCTAAGGGGCAAAAGAACCCCCAAGGAGAGAGATCCAAGATGGCCGATTAGCAACAGCTCAGGAATGTAGCTCCCAGTGAAAGCACAGAGAACGAGTGGACGCCGCACTTTCCGACAAATTTTTGTTGCTCACAGACCGGCAGATTCCCAGCAGAGGAGCCACACGGGTCGCCAGCGTGACTCTTTTGGCCGGCGCGGCTGTTTTGCCGGTGCCCCAGCGCGGCGGTTCCCAGCGTGGAGTATACGGACGGACGGGCTCGGCTGGTCCCATCCCCACAAGGAAAACAGCAATTGGAAGCGCTGAGGACTAAGAGTTTCACTGCAAGCACAGCGAACCCAGGAAGGTCCGGCTCTGTGGGGAACAGGCATCCGCCAAAGGAAAACAAAGAAACAGAAAAACTTCATCACCAGGTGGAGGGAGATCCAAGATGGCCACGTAGCAGTGGCTCAGGATTGTAGCTCCCAGTGAAAGCGCAGAGAGCGAGTGGATGCCGCAATTGCAGACGAATTTTTGATGCCCACAGACTGGGAGATTCCTGGCGAAGGAGCCACACGGGTCGCCAGCCCAACTCTTTTGGCCGGCGTGGCGCTTCTCGGTGCGGAGTGTACGGAACGGAGTGCCCTTTTAGTCGGGCTCCGCTGGTCCCATCCCCACAAGGAGA
>CAUYQU010092246.1:0-32078 GCA_963574635.1 Cheracebus regulus
AAGAAACTGAGGCCAGCACCAAAATAATCCAATGCAAGGGAATTTATTCAGGCTCCCGGGTGAGGTTCTGCAGTCCGGACAGGAGGGGCCGGAGAAGTTGCACAGACTCCTCTCAGACAGGAGGTTTTATAGGGGGTGAGTCTATTTTTAGACAGGGAGTTTTTATACTGAGTCTATTTTTAGACAGGGGGTTTTTATAGGGAGTGAAACAGCTCGATTGGTTGTGGGAGAGCAAGACTGCTACTGGGTAAGTTACAAGCCTTGACCTAGGACTTGGCTTGTTATTGGTTGGAATTACTTGCCTGCTATTGGTTGTTAGGGCTTAGATGCTATTGGTTATTAAGAAGCTATGATTGCAGCACCTTGTTTGCATACTGGGCTCTTTAAGAGAAGACCAGACCGTTCGAGCAAGGGAGAAGGGAACATGCCCGAACATGTCTGAGCTTGTTCGGGGCATGTCCGAGCTTGCTCAGGGCTTGTAAAAGGGAAAAAGGAGCAGGGTGGGGGGTGGGGGGGGAGGGTGCGTCCGAGCTCCCAGCAAGGCAACCGGCCTTACACAGAGAAAATGTGAGAGCTGGCAAAACTGTTGTTGGAAAAGCTATCGGTACTTTTCTCTATCCACAGAATTGAATCACACTAACTTCCAAATGTAAAAACAATGTAAGTTTCATGAATTATAACATGGGAAAAATAAACCATGAGGCTGTGATTAGTATTATTTCTGGCATTTGAGAAACACTATTAGAAAGTTGTGTTTTTAGTGATTTAAGAAATGCACACTATTATGCATACCACCTAAACTATTAAGTTTGCTTATTAAGTTGTTTTTGACAAGTACATCTTTTACAAATACTCTTCCAGTTGAAAGTAAAAATTAAATTAAAAAGAAGGAATGATCATCTTTTCTATGCATATTGATAGAAAATGTTTTTTTAAGAAACTTTGATTTGAGTAAAACATTTTTGAATGCTGTCAAAACAATTTTATTTTATTTTTTGGAGATGAAACTCAGCCTGTTGCATTGGAGACCATATTAA
Source organism: Cheracebus regulus (assembly GCA_963574635.1). Taxonomy (NCBI): domain Eukaryota; kingdom Metazoa; phylum Chordata; class Mammalia; order Primates; family Pitheciidae; genus Cheracebus; species Cheracebus regulus. Next base: position 1,038 of record CAUYQU010092246.1, read on the forward strand.
CCACCTCAGCTGGGTTTTCCACTAGGGGACAATGAAATGAGGAAACAGAACTAGAGCTGGTGATGTAGTAGAAGTCATTATTGGAAGTAGGTGCTGTGGATAGCTAGGATAAAAACTGCATAATTATCAAACTTGCTTTTCATAGAAAACGTAAAACACTGATTTTTTTTTTATTGGCCTCAGCTGTACCCATACAGATGCAATAAAAAAATTAGTATGCTATTTTTTTTAACTCTATAAAAATGTACATGGGCTAAGACCATAAAGAAATCTTTGTTCATGTTAATCTCTTCTTGATTAATTTCTTTGGTTACAACGTGGTGTCAGTAGAATCATGAGCTTTCAGAGCTGGAGGAAACTTTCCATCTAATCCAAATGTCTCATTTTATCATGAGGAAACTGGAACCCAGACAGGGGAAGGGAATTGCCACAAATCATAATCAAACCTGAAGCCAAATACTATCAATTCTTTCTTCACTATATTTCTTATCCACATCTACGTACTGATTCAGTAACTATTTATTAAACAACTGCTAACTTACAGGCCTCATTTTAGATGGTGGTGAAAGCAGACAGAAATTAACGCTCCAATGTCACTTACATTCTGGGAAGAGGAGACAGACACTATAAATACACGAGTATGTATAGAGTATGCCAGGTGGTCGTAAATGCTAGGGGAAAAACAAAGCAGGATATTGGAGTGCCTTGAGTTAGGGCCTCATTGAGAAGAAAATATTTTGGCAGAAACCTGAAGGAGTTGAGGGAATTAACATCTGGATATCTGGGGGAGGAGGATTCCAGGAAAAGAGAACAGTGAGTGGAAAAGGATCTGGTGTAGATAGGTGATGTCTGAGAACTCACCAGCAGCCAATGTGGCTGAAATGAGACTGAGAAAGGAGATATTGCGGCTGGAGAGGTTACATGATGGAGGTGTGGTTGGGAAATTATGTTAGTACTTTGGCTTTCATGCTATGTGAGGTGGGTGGCTACCAGATAGTTTTGGATAGATAAGCAACATATTCTCATCTTTTAAAAGGATCTCTTTGGCTGCTATTTTGAGAATATATTGTAGGAGAAAGAAGAGAAGGACATAAGCATGTAGGAGCCAAGGCTACTTAAGAGCTACTGCAATAATTCAGGCAGAGACAGCCTTGGTTTGGACCAGGGTGGTAGTAGTGGAGGTGATGCAAAGTGATCAAAATTTAATATATTTTGAGGTAAAACAAGATTTGGGGTATAAGAGAAAAAGAAGAATCAAGGATGACACCAATACTTTTGGCGTGAGTAATTGGAAGTATAGACGTCCCATTTACTGACATGAGAAAGGCTGTGGGAGGAGCAGGTGTCAGGGAGAATATCAGGAGCTAGTTTGGATACTGGAGTTAGTTTGGATATTGGGGTTAGTTTGATTACTAGACATCTAGATGAAGATGGTAAGTAGGCAGATGTGTGCTTTTGGAGTTCAACAGACAGGTCCATCTGGGAGTAGTACGCTGGAAATTGTCAACATATATATGGTATTTAAAGTCAGGAAGTCACCAAGAGACAGTGCAATAGAGAAGTTCAAGAACTGAGTCCCGAAATATCTAACATTTAGAGACTGCTGAGATGAGGAACATTTGTCAAAAGAGATGAAGAAGAAGAAAACTGTAATATAGGAGAGGACCAGGAGATTGTGGTGCCTTGAAAGTCAAGGGAAAATAGTATTTCAAAAAGGATAGAATAAGAAACTGACTCACATGGTGTAGAGGGGTCAAATAGTTGACCATTGGATTTAGAAATCAAAGAGAGTGATCTTAAGACCCACTGGAGTGTTGGAAGTAAAAGCTCAATTGGAATGGGTTCAAAAGAAAATAAGAAGAGGAATGGGAGACAATGGTTATAGACAACTCTTCTGAGCTTTGCATAAAGAGGAGCAGAGATAGGATGGCAGCTGAAGGGGTATGTAAAACGGGGGAGGGTTTTTAGTTATTTTATCTGACAGATAACTCAGGATGCCTCGTCACAGTTCAGAGTGTAACACCTCTTGTTGCTTTGCTGTGGTAGCCTCCTTCTGCCTCAAAGGGTTAGGCATTTGTGACCAAATAAATTTCCTCAAAATGCCCTTCTAAATCATGAAAGCTTTCCCTATCTGTATCTTTTGCAAAAAAATCTTTTAATGACAATTCAATAATAATCTACCAAATAGTATTAAATTCCTTAGCTTGGAAGTCAAGGTGGAAAAAAATCCAATGTCTACTCTGCCCCAGCACATCTGGTCTCTTCTCTATATACCACTTCCTACCTTTGGGGCTGTTGTTGTCACCCTCTGTGTAAACCCTAACCTTTACCCTCCCTGTCTCTGCTTATAATAACAGAAGTGGGGCTTCAGGGCCCTACTCATAGGGTGCATGTTATATGATCCCTTCATTGGTGATCTGAGCTACAAAAATACTTCTGTCATCTCCACTGCTATAGTATTTATCATGAAAGGCATTTTCTGCTTAGATACTGCTTTATATGCTAGATATTTTTGTGTCTTTCATGGTGTCTATCTCAAAGCACATGAATGTGTTACATGAAAATATGTTGAATAAATAAATGACCACATCTCAGGTCTGCTAACTCCAAGTCTACTGCTTTCTCCTTCCACCATTCTGCTGTAGACTTTGGTATGATCCAGTGTTGCATTAAATATGAGTGCTGCCTACACCCCTAGCACTATGTCTGGAACAGCATGGTTTAACCTACATAGAATTAGGACATTTTCAAATTTTGAGGCAGCTCAGAGCCTCCTGCTCAATAATCAGGAAGCTTCACTTGAAGGTCTTTTATGATGGTACAAACCAACATTTGATCATAAACTGAAAGGGAAGATGAGATCTGAGAATTCAAGTGCTCCTTTAAATCTTTGTTGCCACTGAAGACAAAAGCTTAATGAAACATCTGTCCTATTAAACAGCTAGTTTTTTGGTGTTTTATAGTTGTAAAATTTAATCTTAATTCAGTTTGCAAAAATCAAACTGTGCCAATCTCATTAACATTGAGCCAAGTTTCATAGTCATTAACATGCTCTCTCAGGAGGAAAAGATAGTTGTCTGCAGTTAGTTTTTGTTTAGTTCTTATAAAGAGCTTAAATATCTCATTAATCTTTCTTAATAACCTGGCAAAATAAGTAGAAATCATTAACCCTGGTAAAATAATAGAGAGTTGGGGCAAAAATTCCTCTCTTAAATGTGTTGTCAGCTGGGCATGGCATTATTGTAACCTTGAGGATTGAATTATACCTTTATGTTGTCCTGTAGAAAGTAATTGAATAATCCCAAATATGGACAGATGTGAGGAACCTTACATTCACACCACTCAGTTTTCCTTGTGACAATAAAGAAACATTTTATGTTGAGAAGGATGGATTTTGCTAGGGCATTTTATGTTCTGTTTAGTAGATTTAAAACAACCTTTTTTATTTCTTTACTTGTATTTTTCTTGTCTTGCAAATTATAAACCCATTGTGGAGAGGGAAATATCTTTGGTTTCACTAGAATGTTTCCTTAGTGGTTGGCTGCTTGTGGGACTTCGCAAATGTTGACTAAAGGACTAAATTAGTTATAAACAACATTGAACTCAGACCAGCCAAAAGGACTAAATTATTTTTCACATATATTTTGTCGGTGAGTATTCAAAGAGAAGAATGATTCCAGGTATGAAAATGAGAAATGTGTGAAAAATCAGCATTTTACATGTATAACAAAAGTGACTTTTACCAAGGCACTCTGCCAATCTTCCTTCAAAATAATTAGCATGCAAATTGGAATTCATATTTCATGCCAAAAAATGGCTGTTGTATAGATGATTATTGGTATGTAGGTGGTGTTTACATGGATACGCAGTTGTGTTCAGAAACTCTTGATCTATGTGGCACTCTGAACAACCTAGCCTGTATTCACAGATGAATTACATTTCATTCCCCCATTATCCTGTGCCACAATTGCAGCTCGCATATTTAAACAGGTGTACCAATTTATTCAGAGATAATTACATATTTGAGAAAACAGCTTAATGAATTACTTCACTTTTGAAATAAGTAACTTTAATGAACTAGCTAAACAAAAGATATAGGTTTTCTGGTTAGCCAAAACTTCCTTTGGTTAAACTTTCCCTTCCTCTGGGGGTAGGAGGGAAAGACTTCATTCTTCATTGTCTTTCCAACTTTGGTCTTCTGTCCAGTAACCTCAACTCTGGATGATTCCAAAACAGTGAAAAAAAAATGTAATTTCATTCTAGATTTAGATCTAGAATCCATTTGGCAGGTGGGATGACATGGAAATATCTCTTGGCTGAAGGAAAAGAAGTAATGCCTAGATCTAGGACCTGGATATTTGCCCAGACATTTGCATAACGTCAATGACAAAGAAGTATGGATCCAACTTGAAATGCTCCTTTCCTAGCCAGAAAGCTCCTTAATTAAGAGATACTAGCAGGGCACATGGCTATAGGCTTCCTATGGGATATGACATTTTAATTTTTTTGCCTTGTCACCTGAGGATCTTTTCAGATTCAGACCTGGCAATACCTTCCTAGCTCTGTTTCTTTCCTGTTACCCTCTTTTTTTTTCTCCTGTAATACCTGCTAACAATGTAAGAAAGTTGTCAGAATTTCAAGTGTCTAGAAAGTTACATCTTTTCAATCAGTGAATAAGATTATATAAAATTAAACATTTTAAATCTTTTTCTCCTGAGTCTTAGATTTCTTTCTCATTACCTTCATCTTCAGCCCTTAAAATTTCCATTTTTAAGTTGTGACTACTTCATAGAGAATATCTTCTCCCATGTGCAAATTTTTTTCCAACACTAGATTTTCTTTCTTCTACTTGTCCTTCTGATGGCCATTTTTTTTTTTTTTTTTTTTTTTTTTTGCTGATTCCGTCTCTAATCTCCCATCTAAAATCTTAGGGCATATATTTCCTGTAGAGTTCAATAGGCCTGGGTTTCAACCCAGACTATGACACTTATTGATTTGTAACTTGGACAGTTTTTTTTTTCTCTCTGAGCCTCATTTTAATAGGATCTACTTCTTGAGATTGTCATCAGAACAGAAATAGAAACCCAGTGTGTGTGGTCTGTTTCCTGGCTAGGGGTATGCTGAAATAATTCAAACCTAAAGACATCTATGCCTAATAATCAGAGAAACTTGTGAGAGACTTCCAACCCATTTCCCTTAGAAAACTTGTATTCAAGGAAAAGCAAGAATCCTGGTCCAGTGTGTTCAACAGTTCAGCTTGATTTCCAATTGTTTAACAATTAGACCACAAGTATAAACTCACCTGTCTCCTGAATAACCAGCTTCAGTCGTCCAAAAAACCTTACCTGACTGTCTACTACCTTTCTCCAGTTTGAACTTCAATGGATGCTGATCCATTGTGACCCCCAGCGGCCTAGGAGAGAAACTTGCCATGAGCTGCCAGCCAGAATAACGGTGAGTCCCCTGACTACCTGCAAAGGCCACTTCTGCCCAGGTCAACCCTCTTCACCTTGCCAACTTTCCCACCTTGCCACCTCCCCGGCACCCCTCCTCCCCATTCTCTTTCCCTAAGAGAGCCTGTGCTTTGCTGTACTGACTAAAGAAATATGAAGAAAGAACAGGTCATACTTTCAACCTGGCAGGTAGAAATCACCTGCAGCCTGGCAGGTAGATGCCACCTGCGGGTGTCTGGTTCTCCCTTTGGTGGCTTGTGGTCCCTCTTCCCTTAGTCTCAAACATATCTAAGAACACTTGAGATCTACTGGCCAACACCGGCCCAGGCCACCTGGGAAGGCTCTGAGGACAGCCAGAGGCTGCACTGGGGTAGGTGGGGTGGAGGCAGAGCAGCGTAGTCAGACCTTGCCTGTGCAGCTGCAGGGAAGGGGTTAAGGGAGACTGTTGTCATTCTATCCGTCCTCCCCGGTGCGCTAGCTCTCCTCCAATCCCAGGACCCTCTCCAGGGCCATTCATAAACAGGAGGAACGCGCGCCTCCCTCCCAGGCCGGGACACCTTGGCAATCGCTACTCCCGGGGGTGCTTTTTCTGCAGGGACGAAGTGCCACCTATGCGAGTGGCAGGTCTGGAAGCCGCCTAGAGGGGCGGCCGGCTGCCGAGCCAGGCCAAGGGATTAGCGGTGGGCGGCGGGCATGGCCTGGACGGCGCGGGAACGTGGGGCCCTGGGGCTGCTCCTATCGGGGCTCTGCTTGTGCGCGGCTCAAGTAAGTTACCAGTGAGTTTGGGGGTGCTTTTCTCACTTTCTCCCCGTCTTTTCTTCTCCAGCCCAGCCAGACCACTGACGAGGTAAGTTGGGGGCAGGAAGTGTTTGCATTTTTGAGACACACACGAGGACAGGTGGGGGCCTAGCAGTCGGGGAACTGTGAGGAAGGCGCGGAGCATCTCCAGGGCTCTCGGCCCCGCGCTCCCTCCAGCCTCCAGCTCCTGCCACGACTCCTGTCGAAGTCTAGAGCCCTAGATGCCCCTTTGGTCTAGGAAGGGGCGCTCCTCCCTCACCTGGATCCTCCCCACTGCAGGCTCTGGCGCTGAAGGTAATAGGTGACTCGAGACCTACGTTTAATTCTTAGCCTGTTATTGCTTGTTACTTCCCCACTCACCCCCCCGCCTCCCCTCCCCGCTCCTGGTCACTGTCAAGAGCAGGCCTTGCTGGAAAAGGCGGGAATCCAGGCACGCTCCCTCTCCCCCTCTCCAGCCCGCGGTGGCTGCTCTAAACCCCGAGTCCAGCTAGCGGTGCGGGCGGCTCCGGGAGGGAGCCGGGCTCGCACCAGCATTTCAGCAGTTTCCCAAAGGCTCCAGCGCCTCCTCCCTCCCGCGCCGGAGAGGACCTGGCGGGGGCGCAGAAGCGCAGCTGAGGTTTGAGGTTTCACTTACAAAGACCCATTGTAACCTATTTGGTCGTTGGATTTTAGAAAAACAAAGTTTTCCTTGATGAAAGAGTCTTTCTTCTTTTTCTTTTTTCAATTCAGAAGGGCGAAAAAAACCCCCACATTCCCTAAGAAACTCGTTCATACTATTTCAGACGCCAGGATTCCCTCTAGCCCCATCAAAACGTAGCTGTCTGCCAGCGATAAAAGGGGTCACACCCCAGGGTCAGTCTGAAATTTGGTGTAATTTTGAAGCGAGATGCGAAGACCTAATTCAAGGGACTGAGGGAGTGTCACTGCAGGTGACCCTGAAATGAGGCCAGGCACTGCTCTCACGGCTGCCCTGCCCTCCTCCTGCCAAACCTTTCCCTCAACAATAGCCACACCTCCCCATTCCACCGGACAAAGACCCCGGTGTGGAGTCTCTGTTCTTGGCTGTTCCATTCTGGTCAAAACACTGACGTGCGATGACTGATAAACTGAGGTATCGAATCACCACCATTTTCATTTTTGAGCCCTTTTGAGGATTAAAAAGGCGCTAGCCTTTCCGTTTTCCACAGCTCCTCTTCGGTTTAATGCAGTCTGCAGAGGTGAGATCCAGTGAGACCTACCCTACCTTGGGGACGTCTATCCTGCTCTAGCCCACAGTTTAGCTCATTAGAATATGGTGGAGACCAAAGCCGCGCTTGCTTGGAGGTCTGAGATATTTTTGTTTTGGGTTTCAAAAACCCGGCCTCCTCTGGACTGTATCTTTTCCCCAACGGAGGCGGGGGCTTCAGGACACCGCACTCATTTGCTCCTGTTGCCCGATCTGCTCCACTAACCTATGTCTGCTATTTTTGCCAGAGAGGCCCCCCGGGCGAGCAGGGTCCTCCCGGGCCTCCGGGCCCCCCTGGAGTTCCGGGCATCGATGGCATCGACGTAAGTTTCTATCTCCAGGTCACCTCTGTTCCCCAGTCCTGCCTTTTCCTATTCTTTTCCCAGGGGCTCCTGTGGGTTTTTAGAGAGGACCGGGGTCTCCCCCTCCTGCCACCCCATTTAAAGGCAGAATCGGATGTGGACGAGAGTTGGGGGTTGGATCCTAGGAGCCCGGAGATTTTTGGAGGGGGAGGTGTCCCTGTCGTCCCTGTTGGTCATGAGCCTCCATCTTTGACCCTTACCCTATCCCCATCCTTGCGATGAGCTCTCCTGGCATTGTCCCAGTGGGGTCCCCAGCCTGTCCCGCTCATAGACTGCTTTCTCTTTTTCTACTACCCCTCCAGGGTGACCGAGGTCCTAAGGGTCCCCCGGGCCCAGTGGTAAGTTGATTGGCGCGAATGGCACTCCACTTCCTTCCTTTAGACATGTTTTGCAGCCCCCTGTGTCCGAAGGGTCTCAACTTTGCACCTTTTTCTTTCCTGTCCCTGCACCCTCCTCCCCCTGCTCAGGGTCCTGCAGGTGAACCGGGAAAGCCAGGAGCTCCAGGCAAGCCCGGCACACCCGGCGCTGATGTGAGTAGGCGAGTGTTGGGAGGGCGCCCAGCCTGGGGTGTGTGGTGGGTATGCGTACGTGTGTGTGTGTGTGTGTGTGTGTGTGTGTGTGTGTGTGTGTGTGTGTGAGAGAGAGAGAGAGAGAGAGAGGAGAGAGAGAGAGAGAGAGAGAGAGAGAGAGAGAAGGCGCTGTGCCTTTAAACTTGGCCTCCTGCCCGCGCCTGACTGAGCTTGGAGCTGGCAGCTTTTGCAAAAGGAATCCTGAAGGTGAGGATACCTCTCTCCAGGCGCTGGCATTTCCTCGTCTTAGAAAACAGCACCGGGTACCGGTTTCCTGTCTCTAACCGTGACCTCCGCGTGTACACTGTGAACTCTCAGCCCCACTGCGGGCACAGTGGGTACAGGTGGCAGTAGATTCTACTGGCCTCGGCTTACGGGCTGTGAGCCCACCGGCAGGCTCCTGGAGGCTAGCCTTCGCTCTTGCTCTTTCACCGGCACTCCCTGGATTAATTTAGAAAAGGAGCCTGCAGGTAGGCAAAGGGCAGAGCACTCCTAAATCCCAAGGAATGCTAAAAAGAAAGATGCACTTGAAGTGTATGGGGATGTGCGGGGTTGGGGCGGGGAAGAACATCAACACATACCATCAGATAAGAAAAACTAAAAAAAAAAAAAATAGTTTTGAATGTAGAAATTCAAAAATGTTCCTCTCTCCATGGAGATTTTCTGGCTGGCATTACTGGCAGAAATGAGCTGGCTGGGGTTGCATGAAGATTAGGAACCAGCAACCTTTCTCCAGTTTACACCATATCCATCAAATGCTGAGTTATATGGTAAACCTAACACTAAATAATACTTATTCCGAGTAAAGTGACTTCAGGATTCTCAGCTTCTCTTTCGATGCATTCTAACAATATTTAATGAGGTCCTGCTAAAGACCAGTCCTTGACTTTGTCCTTGGAATACTAAGTAAAGTAAGAAATGGCGTCTGTCCTTAGCATGGGTGGTGCATCACTCGAGTTATTCTTCAAGTTACCACTCTATGTGTTGTCCAAAAACCAGTTTTCTAAATGAAAGAAAGCACCCGAAAACCTATAATTACGATTTCCAAGAATTTTTGACTACAGTTTAAGACAGACATTTCATTTCGAAAGAAAAATAAATAACTGGATTTTTACTGTTATTAAGATGTGCTTGCTTTGTCAGGATTCCTATAATGAAGGTGTTTGTCTATATGATTTAGTGTTTGTGGGTTTTTTTTTTTAATTTTGTTTTATTTTTTGAGACAGAGTCTTGCTCTAGTCTCCCAGGCTGGAGTGCAATGAATGGCGTGATCTCGGTTCACTGCGACCTCCACCTCCCAAATTCAAGCGATTTTCCTGCCTCAGGCTCCCCAGTACTGGGATTACAGGTGCCGGCCACCATGTCCCACTAATTTTTTTTTTTTTTTTTTTTTTTTTTTTTTTTTTTTTTTTGTGGAGACAGGACTTCACTATGTAGTGTTTTAGGAAATAGATCTTGGTTTACAAAGCCCCTAGTTTGAACTTTCTGTGTATGCAAATTAACAGTACAGGAGGCACCCAAGACTAATATTTAAATAGTAAAAGCTGAATCTCAAACAAGTGTTTGTATTAACATAATATCAACCGAAACAATATAACTTGTTGGCAATCAAACTCTTTGGAACATCGATAATTACCTGAAATTGTCATACCATGAGAAAAAGAGTCAGATAAATGCAAGGCCACTGAACAAACTAGTAGCCTAATGTAGCTTGAATTTATTTCTATATTTCTTTGAAACTTCAATCAGCCCTTTGTTCTGGCTGAAAAGAAAATTTTCTGACTAAATTTAAAAAATTATTTTGGTAAATACAATATTTATTTTGTATTTCAAAAATTTATTTTGGTAATTGAAGCATAAATGGGTCATCTGAAGCCTTGTCTTGCTATTAAGCTGCAATATAATGTCAGACAGAATTATATAATGTCAGACAGAAATCTGGACTTATCTGTCTCCTGATTTAACAGTGCTTTTGTAGCTTAATCAACAGATTCTTCTTCACCTTATACCATGGGGTCATAAAGACAATCCTCAGCTTATCATTTCCCCACTCTAACAGAAGTTTTGGATAAACAAATAGGAGTGCTTTGAAATTTTTAGAAGTACAACATAGAAAACAATTTCAAGTAAAATTTTCTTTGTTTATATTTTCAGACTCACAGTGTAGCTTAAACCAGATTTCAAATATTAAAAGTTATAAAAGAATAAGCTGTCTTAAGTTATTGAACTTTGACCTCAGGGAGAAAATGGTAAGCACATTTCGTCAGTCTGCTGGGACAGCAGAGGAGAGCAAAAGAGACAGAGAGGAAAGGGGAGAAAAAAGGAAATCCATGTATATGCCAGTATTTTAGGCATTTTCTAGATCTGAGGGAAAATTAACTATACTATATGCATTTACATAGAACTTTTTCCTCAAATACTGTCACAAATATTTCTTTTAACCACACAATAACCTGGAAAGGATTGGTCTAATATTACTTTCCATAGATAAGGAAACTGAATAATTATGAAGACAAGTGGTTTCCTCAGAAAACTAGGGTTTAGTAGCTAAGATAGCAAAATAGTACAGATTTCTTGATTTTTAGACTCCCCAGGCAATTCTGCCTCATGTGGATACAAGTGAGGTTCTTAATAGATGAGAAAGAATAGCAAGAATAGAGAGAAAAAGCGATAGTAAATTTTTAGTACCTAAGTCACCAACCAAGAAGAATGATATGAATAATAAAAGCCATTTGTAATTGGTATTTTATAATTATTTATAAATATTGTTATGTTTTATATTCTCTGGCTTTTGAATTGAAGCCACATGAGACTTCTGGAACTGAAAAATTTTCTTATTTCCACTCTTTGATTTGACATTTAAAAAGAATCTTTTATTCTAACTTGAGAATGGATATCTTTGAAAATAATGAAACACAGTAACTGGATCAGAATTCGCTGTTTGTGTGTCTTTGGCTACAGGGAAGCTAAGTAAGTAGGAAAGCTTCAGCAGTCCTTTCTTGGTAGATGAACCTGAGTGTGCTGGTAGGACCTTAAACCTCAAATCTCTTCATCTTTTACTCTTTGGGTCATTACAAGGCTTGTTTTTTGGTAATGTTAAAAAATGGTTAATTGGATGATGGTTGAAAGAATCAGAAAGGAACCCTGTTCAGAGTTCATTATCCTGTGCTGAATGAATTTTTGGCAGAAAATTTTTGGCAGAGTCATAGCAATTATGCTTCTAGGAGTATGCCTTGAGTCCTACCAGCTGAGCTGTCGGAATGCTGGAAGGAAATCTCCATTGAGGACTGGTATTCTCTGCCAAACAGTGACATGAAGCTCAGAACACAGTCAGCTTCAATATTATCATGTATAGAACTTTGTATGAACATTCATATGAAGGTAATTTTTTCTGCTACTGGTAATGTTTTCTTTTATTTCTTTGAAATAGGAATTGAGGTCTTATTGCAAATTGGATTTTGAGAATTATGTATGTGTTATGAGTATGGTCTGTGTATTTCAATTCAAATCTGCCCTTTTGTCGGGTTGATTTTTTGTTTTTATTTTTTGGCTTATGGACATGTAAAACTAGAGAAGCCACAACTTGGTTCTAACCTTAGAACAATTGTGCTGTTCTCAGCAATTATATTAATAGATAGATTAATACATATTTTCATATGTACTATTTGTTGTGACATAGAGAGATCTTTAAAAACAGTATTTTATTCTTTCTTATAATATCCATATGAGATAATAAGAGGAATTAGAATAAAGTATAAGAATTATAGCTAAATCATGGTAATTTTTACAGGAAGAGGCTAGGTGCTTTGTATTCTCTGAATGTATACAACTATTATCTGTGGCAGATGTTTTATAACTAGGATTGGGAGTTATTAATAAATTATTCTGAAAGGTCAGTCTAGATACAAATATTCAGGCATTGAAAAAATGTGATGAGGCCAAGAAGTACAGTGCCATGGTTAATACCTAGATTTTGGTTTGCTTGTTTGTTTATTTTCTCAATGAGGAACAGCATCTAGAACACTATGCAGTTAGGCACTTTGCCCATGATTCACAGCTGCTAAGTGGTAGGATCAGGATTTGGGCTGAATACAATGATGTGGAGGGACAAATGTAATATCTCTCCACCTAGAAGGACTCCTTAAATTTATTGTATACGGTAATCCATATCTTAAGTGGTTAGATGCCATGGCAACATGTTAGGACTGTAAAGGACATGTGGTTCTTGTCCTCAGGGAGCTTATGGTTTTCTGCATAGTTATTTTGTAACAGGTGTCACTGTAACATCTGACACCAGAATCCATTTTCAACTTAGTTCATAGAATTTTCCAGTGATTAACATTATTTATCATTTCTTATGGAGGATTTTTTTTTTTTTTGAGACAGAGTTCCGCTCTGTTGCCAGGTTGGAGTGTGGTGGCACAATCTCAGCTCACTGCAACCTCTGCCTCCCGGGTTCAAGCAATCCTCCTGCCTCAGCCTACCAAGTAGCTGGGACTACAGGTGTGTGTCACCATGCCCAGCTAATTTTTGAAGTCTTTAGTAGAGACAGGGTTTCATCATGTTGGCCAGGATGGTCTCGATCTCTTGACCTCACGATCCACCCACCTCGGCCTCCCAAAGTGCTGGGATTACAGGCTTAAGCCACCACGCCCAGCCTGTGGAGGATATTTTAAATATTAAGTAACCTGAAAACAGCCTTCAGGTTATCCGATCATTTACTTGGTTCTGCTTTATAGTTACTGTTCTCCAATCTCATCAGTTATTCTAGTCATAGGTTGAAGAGTGTTAGTTGATTGTGTGTTTGAAAATTGACCAGAATTGGTCTTGGAGGGTTTATGCATTAAGTGGGAGTTAGAGGATCCATTAGTTAAATGTGCCCAGAGGTTTATAAAATTTACATGCCATATGTGTGTCCAGAGTGCTCCTGGATGTAGTGTTTGTTTGTGAAATACCAAAGCAAACATTTCATTAACATAGGCGCTTAGCAACTAATCATGTTGAGGCTTGTTCCCAAATTACAGTGCTGTAATTAGACTAGGGCTCTTGAAAATCAAAGGCAGTCTGTCAAAAATTTTTTTGTCTGTTTAATACTTTTCTTCTTTGGTAAATTTCCAGTAATTAACATTTTCAACTCACTTTTTTCTACTTCCTTTGATTCACTCTGTGACATTGTTAGGAAAATTAATTAATGTAGAGAAATGTAAAAATGGTGGCCAATGAACTGGTTTTCTATGTGAATTATGTGAAGGAATTTTATTGATATTTATTTCAGACCATGACAGACTAAATATGAATTTTGGTGATCAATTTTTAAGTAGGGCTTTCATATTTTTAAAGAGATCCATCTCTCAATTGATATTGTTTGGGTCTTTTTCAAAATATTGATGATAGAGTTTATGAGATACTTATATAGGCATGTATGTATATGTACACACATAAATATCATGTTTATCTTTAAAAAGGTATAATTTCAAGATTGCATTGTAAATGACAGCATCTGAAAGTGTCAAAGAGCAAAGAAAAAATTTAAAAATAGAAATGTATCTTTACCAAATATGAAAATTCTTGTATACATGTGATATTATTATTCTTTAATACATGTTTTATATTGAGGATAATGATAAAGTAAGTACTAGAAGGGAAAACGAGAATGTTTAGAATATGTATTTAATAACTGCTTTAGTATTAATTATGATAATTATAAATGTGGTTTATAATAATCGGCTTAAATTTTACAAATCGAGTGGCATACATGAACATATACTTAATTATAGCTATTTTTACTAAGAAAAATAATGTAGAAACATGCATGCATGCTTCAAATGTTTCCACTTTAAAAATTAATATTCTTTGATAAGCAATTGTCATTGCTAGAAGATGGGCAGGGGGCTGTTAGTGGTTATAAGGCAATCATGAGATTTTTGTGTTTAATTTTTATTGAGGAAATATTTTAATGACTTCCAAGACATTGTTGTCATGGGCTAGGGGGCTGTTAGTGGCTACAAGGCAATAATTAGATTGCGTTTAATTCTTATTGAGGAAATGTTTATTGACTTGCAAGACATCGTTGTCATATAGTTAGAAAGAGATTATTGTCCTGTAGAGAGATACATAGTATTTTTGTTTCATAAATGATGTAAAGGAGGTAAACAAACCTGAGTAAATGGCAGAGCCAAGATCCACTAGTTTTAGCTATTACAACATTGTAATTGCTATGTTGCATTTCTTTTCAAAGCAGAGACGAAAAGCACTAAATTATTGGACCCTGTGATAAACAGTGCAGTTAGCAGGAAGTTAGAAATATGATACAATTTATCAAGAAAAAATAACCAAACCTTAAGTTAATCTTCACTTTTGAGTTAGAATCTAGGAAAGTACTTCTTTATAAATATTTGCATCATACATATGTAACCATCCTGTAGATGATTAATACATAAAATGAAATTTTTCCACCTAGTGGTTTGCCTAAAGATATTATGATAGTTCTAACATCACTGTCTTGCTCTGTTAGGGATTAACAGGACCTGATGGATCTCCTGGCTCCGTTGGACCAAAGGGACAAAAAGTAAGTTAGCCATCTGGTATTAATTGCTGGTGTGAAATGCTGAAGCATAATTTTATTGTAGTGTTTGCAAGCCAACTAAGTTACGAAGTATCTAAAATACACTTGTTCAATCAAAACTGTGTTTAAGAACACCATGATATGGAATACTATGCGGCCATAAAAAGAAATAAGATCAATTCCTTTGCAGTGACATGGATGGAGCTGGAAGGCATTATTTTCAGCAACTAATGCAGGAACAGAAAACCAAATACTGCATGTTCCCACTTATAAGTGGGAGCTGAATAAAGAGAACACTTGGACACATTGAGAGAACAACACACACTAGGGCTTGTCGAAAAATTGGGGGTGGAAGGAAGGAGAGCATCAGGAAGAATAGCTAATGCACGCTGGGCTTAATACCTGGGTGATGGGGTGATCTGTGCAGCCAACCACCATGGTACATGTTAACCTATGTAACAAACCTGCACATCCTGCATATGTACCCCTGAACTTAAAATTAAAGTTGGAAATTAAAAAAAAAAAACCCTAACGGAGCGTTTAAATGGTTTCAATATTTATGCAGTCTTCATATCTATATATTCATGCTATGAAAGGTCAGTACAATTGAGCTATTTTTATTTTTAGGGAGAACCTGGTGTGCCTGGCTCTCGTGGATTTCCGGTAAGTAAATGTATAGCTACAGAACTGAAAATTTCCTATCTTTAGGTAAAATTCTGCCATTATGAAATTTTTTGAATGCAGTTTTCTGCATAATATACATGACAAGTAAGCTGATGACATCTGGTATGGTAAGCATTCCTACTGTGAGTGGAAAAATTTTAAAGAAGTTTGAATGTACAGTAGAAAATATATGTTCTATTCACAGGTGATATTTCACAATAGACAATTCCCTCTTTACCTGCAATGATAGAAAACACTTCTTGCATAACAACAGCAAATCTAAGTATTCAACCTTTAGACCATGGTATCACACCACATTCTTCACAACTGGTTTTATCTCAAATGAAATACCAACTAATCAGATATTATCACTTGCCTGACTCCCTGGACAGTCTTTTTCTACATTTGCACAGTGTCACAGGTGTGTGTTATTTGTGTATATGAGGACTAGGTTCTCAGACTGCTTTTCCTATCTTTTTTGCTCTTTGTTCCACTTTTACTCTTGTCATTAATCTGTATTTTTTCTTCTTTTTTCCTATTTGTGCTATTTTCTTTGCCATGTTTCAGCATGTCAACTTTTCCATTATAAGCCTATTTCCAGAAGTGAACAGCTTGCTGGCCTTTCTCCCAGGTTTTTCAACTCAGCTCTTAATCTCAACATGTTATAGAGATTTCTTTTCTGTTTAGTGAAATTTGTTGAACATCTAGATTTCTGATAATGAAATAACTTACTGATTACTTTGGTGTTTTCAAGCATAACGCTTATTTCCTGAATTAACCTATGTATTAAAGTGTTCAAACTGGAGTCATTTTCCCAAGATTGCCTTTTAAAATTCCCACTGATTATTAAAACATTCTGTCCATGTGAAATTCTTGCTTGTTTTGCCAGCTCAACTAATAAGAAATAATAATATCATTATCAGTGCATTGATTCTGTGGGATGCTTGGTATATGGATATTTTAGAAAAGCAAGTCTGGAGTGAAAAGCTAACATGAATATTGTATCACAGACAGCTGTGAATAAAAGCTATTCTAGCCAATGTAGGAGAGAAAAGAATAATGAGAAATCACAAAGGGAAAAAATTGAACTTGGAAATTAAAGAGAGAGAATAGAGATCTAGGCAGCTGATATTCAGCTTTAATTTCAACAAGCATATTATTAAGTTTTGTTATATACTAGGCCCTGTGCTAGGAGTTGGGATAGGAAGATGAATAAGATATGGTTCAATCCTTGATCATATAAAGTTTGGTGTTGCTAAAGAGATATAAATGTAAAGAAGGAAATAGAATGACTAGCTTAAAAATAAAATATAACGTATTAAATTAGTTTCCCATTGTAGGTTACTTCAGGAGTGACACCATTTTATTTTCAATATCTACTGGATTTAGTGTCTGAAAACATAGCCCAA
This sequence comes from Cheracebus regulus, assembly GCA_963574635.1. Classification (NCBI taxonomy): domain Eukaryota; kingdom Metazoa; phylum Chordata; class Mammalia; order Primates; family Pitheciidae; genus Cheracebus; species Cheracebus regulus. The sequence continues at coordinate 18,082 of CAUYQU010092246.1, forward strand.
TCTTTTGAAAGGGAGTTGTGTTTCTGATCCTTTTTTTCCCTGCCTCTCTGTGCTAGGTGTTTGTTTGGGAACTTCTAAACATAATTTATTAAAGATTGTAAAACTGGAATGCATTTAATGTAGGTTTCATATAAAATGCTACAAATGAATAGTCTTTAAACTCTCCAGTTGTAATGCACCCCTTGGTGAGGGATGGTAAGTTCTCCTGAGGGCAAGCATGGATGGCTTCTTTACTTTGATTTCCTCAAAAAAAAAAAAAAGTTTGGAAAAATACCAGTTAGCATAGACATCAAAGGAATGTTTGAGGACCTGAAATAAGCTTCTGCTTTCTTTAGAAGCAGAGCTGTGTTTGCTTTTCTTTATCCAGTGCTTTCTTTAGAATGAGCATTATTTTTAGTAAGGGTTTATGGTTTGTTTTAACTGAGTTATGTCTACGTTCATGTTTATACTAAGTATAAACCTCATGCTATAAACATTTTTATTGTACTCTTTTAGGGCCGTGGTATTCCTGGACCCCCTGTAAGTATGATTTCATCATTTATTTTACACAATCTATAAAAATGTCCTATTTCTCAAATTCTCACCTTACTTTTCTACTAGCAGTCTACTCAGTGGTGTTTATAGCATTCTACCTACAAGATCTTAGGTGGCTAACTAAGGATAACACCCTTATTCTGCTAAACAAAGTATTTATTGATTTAGGAAATTTCTGCTTTATCTTAAGTAATTAAAGTTTGGTCAAATGAGTTATTGTCTCATTGGAAACAAAAGCTAATACAGAAATATAATTCTATTATCATATTTAATATCATGTATGATAGATTGTAAAAATATTCATAAATGACCATTTGCTTCTATTTGTTGACTTCAGGGTCCTCCTGGGACAACAGGACTCCCTGGAGAGCTTGGCCGTGTAGGACCTGTTGTGAGTACCACAGTGCCTTTTGATAGACCTTTGCTGATTTAATGGAAGATGTTACTTGGGAAAGCAAATTGCCCTAACTGTACATTTCCACTTGCAAACCAAAGCATGGCAGATGAATTTCATTCCAGTTTGTAATATTGATGTGAACCAGGAATAATAATAATTTTTGCAGAGTGATTTAAATTTTTACCTAAAGTTTTCAGCTAAACTTTTATTCTCAACTTCTAGATTGTCAAGTAAGGGAGTGTCATCCTCATTTTACAGACTCTCAGCCAGGACTAGAGTCTAATGGCTTTTGTATTAGACCCTCTACATGAAATAAAAGGAAATAGCTTAAATTATTACCATGTATATTTATGTTAGGATCATTAAACTATAATTCAGTCAACAAAATTTAACTTTTAACATTAAGAAGCTGGACTTCATAAAAATGTCTCATATAAAATGCCTCATATTGATATTAAGTAAACATTTCAAAAACACTGACATACTGATGTTATGTGAAGGTGGGTGATTATAAACTCACTGTGGGAAGGAGTCACGTATCATAATTCTTGTTTGTTCCTCTACATGTGTTTACTGTTTGGAAATTTATTTAGTGAACAAATGAATAAACATAAAATGATTGTAAAGTTAAAATAATTGTAAGATGCTTCTGACTTTTTATGGCAGAACATCAAGAAGGAACATGTGCCAAGAGTAAACATTGGATATTAAGAGTAATTGGAACCCATTTTCATCTGAATGGTTTACTTCAATGTAGCTTTCTTTGATTTTCTGACCCATTGCAAGAGAGTGCAGTGACAGACCAAGTGACAGATTGTGGGTGAGCAGCACTAGCAAGAGTCAGGCACTGCAGAGATTGACCTTCCATTTCACAGCTTCAGACTGAGTGCAAGCCTTGTTTTGCGCTGATTAGCCAGATGGCACTAGCAGTATTTGTTGCTCTGGGTCCTCTGTAAATCAACTAGAAAAATAAGTAGTGTTTCTAGTTTGTTTTCAGAGTGGATAAAAATGTTCGTCCTGTAGAGAAGAATTGGCTTTGCTTTTTCCCCTAGCCTTTCTCTGACTTGTTTTATTACCTCAGTGAGACTGGAATGCCTTTATTATTTTCATTTTGTAGAACTAATTGGATTACGGGCCACCCATTGATTTTGGTGGCAGGTCTATGCATGGTTGAGCTCAGTAGGGGTTTCCAGTAATACCATTCTCTCATGCCTCACTGGTTTTATGTACTGTGTTTTAACACATGTATAACCACTGATGTCACAATTTTCAAATAACTTAGGGTGACCCTGGGAGAAGAGGACCACCTGGACCCCCTGGATCCCCAGGACCCAGTGTAAGTTATTTGCAGCTTAAATTTCTCTTTATGTCTGAAAGTCAAGGTAGAAAAAATTCTAGGAACCCAAAATGGAAGTTCTTATTAATTGAGTAATTATCCCAAATTTCCAAAATGGCTATCAATTTCTTCATCCACCCAGAGCATGGTTCTTTTTAGGCCAAAAAGTAGAGGAATTACAATAATTTAAAAGGTGGTTTTTATAGGGCAAGCCTTACTAATTACTTCTGAAGTCCTTTGACAGTTGTGATGTCTCAAATGCTCACAACTAAATGAAGCATTTTCAAATAAACTAGTTTTTATAAGGATTTTCCTAGTAAGAAAAATTTAAGGAATAGGAGCTTAAATAGAAGATAATTTATACTTTAAATTTATAATTCAGAGTTTCCCACATTTTCTATTTCGCCTCTTATTTCATTTCCCTCAATGTCTTCCCCAAATAATCTACTGCAATTTATGGTTCTCCAAAAAGAACATGCCCATGAGTCAGGATTTTAGAATATTAGCATATTATCTGCTCCTATTTGTTTCTTATATTTTATTAAACAAATATATATTTTATATTTTTGCCTGATTAGCTTTCTATTATTAGTATGTTTGAATTCATTATTTAATTATATTATCAACTTTAATATTTTATTTACTTTAGGGAACAATTGGCTTTCATGATGGAGATCCGCTGGTAAGATGCTTTCCTTTGATCAAAATAGAGTTTCAACTCAAAGACCATATAGTCTGCAGATGAGTTTTCTTTAAAAGATCTCCCTGGAATATACTATGTGTCCATGTTTTCCTTTTACTCAGATGGCAGAGCAGTCTGTAACACCAGTAGACTGGTGGCTTTCATCTATTCAGACTAATAATTTTTCATTATAGATATATCTCTGTTTTTCTATAATCTTTACATAATGACTAAGGCCTGCTTTTCACTAGAGCATCCAGGCTTTAACGAGATAAAATTCAAGTAACTTCCTCTAGAATTTGTTTTACTCATAGATTAACACTCCAATGATGGTGATAATGTGCACTAAATGCCATGTTGAACCATTTGATGGTAGACATGAACCTCAGGATGGGGCTAGGTTATCTGTAAATACATCTTCTTTAATAAATTAGATTTGAAATAAATATTGCAAAATATTAACATTAATTTAATCTGGATGGTAGATTCATGGGGGAGGGTATTTGTTATATTCTCTACACTATTCTATTAGCTAGAAGTATTTCTAGGTTTAAAAGTGAAATAATAAAAAAGGAAAGGGATATTTCAAATTATTTAATGAATATAATCGCAGTGGAGTTCTGTAACTGGAATCCCTTAAAAAAAGACTGTCACAAAGCAGGAGCCCTAGTTTATGCACTCTGTGTGTCTTTATTTCTCTTTGTTCCCTCTCTCCCTGGCAGTGTCCCAATTCCTGTCCACCAGGTCGCTCAGGATATCCAGGCCTACCAGGCATGAGGGTAAGAGAATAACTTCCGGTATTTTATCTTTGAGAATATTATCCCCAGATAAAATGGAGTCTTTACTTTAAGCATTAGCCTTCCCAGTACAGAGACCTCACTTGGATGGATCAGGCAAGTAGTGGTTATTCAGTCCTAGAAATTCCAGCTGGCCCTGACATGTATTCATACCAAGACATGGATGTTTAATCGTAAGATTTCTTTCTAGTTCAGGGAAGAAATACCAATAAAATACATTGGTTTGAGATACTTTAAAACACCAAATTAAGATTCAGAAGTTTGCTTCCTGGCTGGGTGTAGTGGCTCAAGCCTGTAATCCTAGAACTTTGGGAGACCAAAGTGGGAGGATTGCTTGAACCCAGGAGTTCCAGACCAGCCTGGACAACAGAGGGAGACCCCTGTCTCTATAAAAAATAAAAAATTAGCTAGGCATGGTGGCATACACTTGTAGACCTGGCTACTTGGGAGGCTGAGGTGGGAGGATCACTTGAGCTGGAGAAGTCAAGGTTGCAATGAACAGTGATTGTGCCACTGCACTCCAGACTGGGTGGTGGAGAGAGACCTTGTCTCAGAAAAAAAAAAAAAAAAGTGCTTTCTATTAAGGGAGACAGTGGTGGGGGCAGTTGAGGGGGTTGTGTACATAATGTATTTGATAACTTTTAGCTTAAAAAATTTTGAAAAACTGTGCAAAATAGGAAAAAGAGACTTTCTAAAAGTATTTTTCTCTGTCTGCCACTGTAATTACCTCAAGATTTTCCATACAAACAAAAAATAAATACCAAATTATGGGGATAAATTGCCTTTTCTCTCTCTAGTCTCTGAGTCTAAAGAGATTTTGAGAAATTCCAAACCAATAGTGCTCTGTTATGATCTGGAAGGCCCCAAGGCACTGGTTTTCCATTAGGGTTTTTCTAAGGGTAGCCTTGGTGGGTTCCCTCAACTGCAGAAGATTTGGGCCTGGACTGGTGTCCTATTTTTCAAAAAGATTTCTTTCAGGGGTGAAAGTTCTGACAGTCTTCATTTTGGAATGCTTGTCTCACCGTTTTGTCTCCTGTTACTACCCAAAGCACACAAATGCTTAGGACAGGTGGCCTGACAAGAAAAGACACGGATCTTCTTTTCATGTAACGCAGTTTTCACTCACCGCCCTTTATTGCTTTCCCTTTGCACTTAAAAATTGTACACAGAAAGGCAGAAGGTTGTACAGCAGAGAACGTCCACTTAGTTCTTCCTCCATCTCCAGGAAGGAAGTGGGAATGGGGGAGGCCAAAGTGTTTTCAGAGCAGCCTTCAGAGAACAGGGGATAGCCAGCTGAGCGTGGTCAAGCCTGTCGCTTCTGAAAGGTTAAGTTACTGGAAGCAGAGAAAACTTAATGCTCCTAACCTGTGTGAGAAAGTTGGGGAAATAGGGATCCAGGAAATAGAAAGCAAGTATCAATGCATCACATTGCTGAACTAGATAATGAAGTGAAGTGTTTTTCTATTAACTAAAACTGATATTAATTATAGATGACAGTCATGTAATATACATGGTACTGTTAAGGTAAGTTAAGGCACTAAATTTCTTTATGACATAATCCATTTCTTAGTAACACATTGGCACTGATTCAGGGAAGCAGGATCACTTTATGAGCCTTCTGACCACTTTCTGTACCAAACTCAGGACAATTACATATATATATACACACACACACAGATATATATATATATACACACACACATATATATATATATGTATACATATACATACACATATATTCTGTGGTCAGAAGGCTCATAAAGTGATCCTGCTTCCCTAAATCAGTGCCAATGTGTACGAAGAAATGGATTATGTCACAAAGAAAATTAGAGCCTTAAATTACCTTAACAGTACCATGTATATTACATGACTGCCATATATAATTAATATCAGTTTTAGTTAATAGAAACACACACACATATATATACGTGTGTGTGTATGTGTGTATACACACACACACACATATATATATATTACTTAATGTTTGTTTATTTTGCATCTGTTAGGGTCATAAAGGGGCTAAAGGAGAAATTGGTGAACCAGGAAGACAAGGACACAAGGTAAGGAAAATGAGTATTTAGTGAATAAATTGTGATTAGGAGTTAGTGATCATTTTCATTATGAGAAATTAGGAATTATAGGAAATAATGAACCATGACATTTTACCCTTCTTTTTCAAATAAAAATTAACAAGTTCTAAGTGGATGCATCAATATCTGACTAAATATCATATTCTAAAGTTGTCAGTTACAAAAAACACTTACAAATAAGGCATCAGGCATTTCACTTTTTTCTGTGTCACTATCTTTTCTTTTCAAATCAATCACACTCAGCTTTTTTCCATGATGCTGTGATAATCCAACATTATTCAGATAGTTGTTCCACTTCACCAGACAAAATTTTATGACATTTGTAAAATTTTATGACAAGTGTTGCTGAGACTAGCAAACAGAGAAGTTGGTAATTGGCTTATAGCTTCTCATCTCAAGTTTTTGAAATAATTTATCTATTTATTTCTGACCTCATTTCAATATAACCTAGATTTGGAGTAAGCTGGAGGTTAGTAATAACTTATGTTATTATCTGGATAGAAATAGAATCCACAGCACAATTTGCATTGCAGCTGGCATGCCCTGCAGAAAAGCTAAGGCTTGGATTTAAAACAAGGCAACCTATTTGCCCATTTTTCATCCACTAGTGTAAGTCATCTTTAAGTATCTAAGAATTTGACTTCCTGCATAGTAGGTTTTGTCTCAGTAAATCTGATAATATTTTACAAAGTCAAGTTGTTCTTACTAATACAGGTCCTCTTGACTTTTTTTGACTATGTCCTTCTACCCCTTTATTGGGTAGTGACAGAAGATTAGTTTGTTTCCCTTTGGAAGTCAAGAACTTGAGAGGCAATTTATCAATGTCTTCAGGGATTAATATCCTTGAACTTCTTAGCTAAAATCAGTCTGTTAAATAACCTCAAATAATCAGGATAAATAGACCAATTTTCTCTACCCTGTTACAGTTTGGACATTTATTTTAAGAGTCTTTTATTGCATAGGCTGTGATAGTTAAGGCATTTTATTTATTTGAAACGTAACAGCTGGGTTCCTGATATCAAATTGGAGAAAATAGTAAAAAAACCAAGTGCTTTGGAAATTTCTCTGTGTGATCACTCTTCCACTGAATCTTAAAAATTTTCATTACAAATTTTGACAAATATAAAGTATCTTCTATGTGCCAGGGTTATTCTGAGTACGAGGGACACAGAAGTAAAAAAAAAAAAAAAATAGGTCCAAGCACAGGGGACTAAATTAAATATGTTGTAGCCATATAATAATAGGATATTAGTTAACTACAAAAAACAGATGTGTACAAATATTAAATTACATCAAAAGATATTCATGACGTATTCTATGCAGTAAAGCAAATGTAGTAGACTTCTGGTACTTTTGATATTTGTATCCCTTTCTCCTCCTCTTGGTGGTGCTTTCCTCTGGGGAACTTTCACTCCCCATCCCACAGGATTTGGAGATGGAGATGTTAATCCAGGTGCCTCTCCACTTTTTCCATGAAGCTAGTCTTTGGTATTTAAACAAGTTAATTATCAAGACTCTCAAATTTGGTTTGGTTTTCAGTGGGAAACCTACAATTTTTTTTGGTATGTCAAGTAATTGGCCAAAATTCACTTTGAAAGTTGTTGAAAATTTCTTTAATTTGTTTCACATTTTTGTGTCACTTAAAAGTGTAAGTGATGATGTCTTTGAAAATCGATAGAATGGCCATAGTTCATTGCAGAATGAACCTTGAAAGGGTGAGCAGGTAGACCGAACTGAAACTGGAAGCAGAATGGTAAGAGCTTGGAGGCCTGAAGTTTGGATTCAAATTCACAAATTTGTCTTGAATTTTACCCTACAATTTAGTTAATGAAGATTTTAAAAACTGTTTATGAATATAGGAATGAACAGTAAAATTTCAATTAAAATGTCATGGTATTGGCAACATCATACAGCGGATCAATACTCATGCAAAAATCAGTGAAATGATAAGTTGCTACTCATAAATATGTCATTTGACTTCATGATTACGAATTAGTTGTGTGGTTTTCACCTGTACGTGAAACAATTCAAATATATTACTACAAAGTTTATGGAGAATCTATACAAAATACCCTGTACCTTGTTATGGAAAAATTGCAGTGGACATATCAATCACTGCTGTTTTGTAGCTAGTTTTATATTTTTGTAGGGAAATAGAAGTTGCATTTAATTATGCACATGTGATGATTTTCCATGCCAAGAACTAGCTAATTCTCTGGCTTTCCCATTGGGACTGCCTCTTCCCAATGTCAGTCATAGACTCTAATGAAATATAATCTGAATATAATTATGTGGCTAAACCCAATTATGTACAACTCTCATAATTTGTTTTAAAAATCAAGATAAATTATTTCAATATTTTCAAGATTTTGATTCTTGCCATATTAATCTATTAATTTAATGCAATCCTAGTACAAAGCAAGTAGTCTCTGTAAAGATCTGCCCAGTGATTCTAAAGTTTATTTGGAAGAGTAAACATTTAGGAAAATCTAAAATATAAGAGTAACTATAAATGAAAAAGAAATATAAGGGAATTCTCCTTATCTGAGAGTAAAATGTATTATAGAATTTCAGTAATTAACATGTTTTGGTATTGGCAACATCATACAGCAGCTCAGTAGAGCAGAAGCGAAGTCTAGAGCCAATAATCATTTAGCATATGTTAGGATGAATTTTGAAACCTTTGTGGAGAGAATATATTATTGGAACAGTGGCCAATTACTGAGAAAAAAGAAAAAAAGACTTCTATGTTTTGTTTTACATCAAAACAAATTACTGATAATTAAAGATTTCTACATAAGAAGTTATAATATTACTAGAGAAAAAATATAAATACATGTATATTTTTGGAGTGGAAAAGGCTTTTCTATGAGTGACATCAAAGGTATAACCCATGTAATAAATGACTGATTTACATTAAAATATTGTATATGGTACAAAAATTATAAGAAAAGCTAAAATGAAAATCATCATAAAAAATATTGTAGCTTAGAAAAAGGTTTCATAGCATAATTAAATTTTTTTCTAGTAATGCATCCTCCCCTACTTGACGCACACTTGGAACATAAATCAGTACCTTGACTCTCTCTCTTTTTCTAGGTATCTTTGTCTCTCTTCCTCCTTCTTCCACTTTAGAAAAACTTAGAAAGGATAACATTTAAATGTTACTGGTATTTATAGTTAAATGGTGGGATTTGGGTGACTTTTTATATGTATACTTCTCTGTATTTTCTAAATGTTCTACAATTACTTTGGAATACCCATATAAAATAATTTAAGAAAGTAGAATAATCCAGGAGTCACCAAGTGAACTTAAAACACACTGAGTTAGACCAAGCCTATTTCTATGTTCATTTGCTAAAATAACATTTGGTGTGCTTTTCTCTGTTGTTTTTTTAGGGCGAAGAAGGTGACCAGGGAGAACTGGGAGAAGTTGGAGCTCAAGGACCTCCAGTAATGTATTTTTTAAAAAATATTTAACTAGGTTATGTGAATATTCTTGTTTTTTTTTTTTTCATGACTGTTGGAATATTTTCTATTTAGCAGTTGAATGAATAGCATTACATGAACTTGGTGTCCTCTATTTTTCCACCATGCCAGCATTGGGGGATAACTATGATAACTACTTTTTCAAAATAGGAGAAGGTCCTCATTATATATTCTAGAACGTTTTTTAACAGAAAAACTCTACCTATAACCACATACATTCATCTACCAGATTTCAGGGCCAGGCAATTTAAAACAAATACTAAGCACAAGAGGATGATATGTATCTTTTATGTTCTTTTGTATTATTGCATGATATAATGAGAAAATTTTGTGTATTCTAAATATGCAGTAGGTATATCATTTATTGGATTAATGTAGCTTATTTAAGTATGTAATAATTATAATTAACTAAAACATTCTTAACTGCTCATAATCATATCTTTTAATAAAAAGTCCCTTGTGCTTTCGCAGATTTCTGCAATAATATTCACAGTAAGGTGATTTGGGGCATCATCAAACTTCAATTTGAAATGTCGTCAAATCAGAATTTGCATTACTTTTGTATTACATTAAAATGAAGTACTTACACTTTTTTTTGTTAAAATGAGTAATGATAATTTTGGAAATAATAATTGAAGAATATTAAGTAAACATTGCAGCTAGCCAGAGTATAGACTATATAAAAGATGAGGTCAGGTATTATTCTTAGAAACTGAAGAATTAAAGAAGACAAACACAAGAACACCCTTCACCTGCTCTGCTCTTCTCCACAGGACTGGCTGTTTAAAAAGGTTCAGGGAGCTGCACAGATTAATGTTTAAGGGAATTTAAAGTTTTCTTTTTTTTTTTTTTTGTTTTTGGATCACCTGAGGTCGGGAGGGAATTTAAAGTTTAAGGGAAATTAAGCTAAAGGAAGTAAGTCAGAGGATCTGGAAGAAATGCTCTCTGATTTTAAGCTACATGAGAACTTTCAGGGAATCTGTTTGTGTCCAGGGGTGTTTGTTTCAGAAGTTTGCCCTCCCCTGAATGTTTGCCATATGAGACACTAGGGGCTGGACTCCGTCTTGCAGGTGGGAGATAGTGATACATGGTGTAAGAGATATATGCCATATGCTTTTTTTTTTTTTTTTGGATCTGATGAAAATTTGGTAGGAATTTAACAGTTTTTTTTTTTTTTAAGCCATTCCCAAAGATTTTCAAAACAGGATTTTGCAAACAACATTCTAAAACTGTGTTTTCAGGGATTAAAAATCTATGCTGGGTGCTGCATGGCTCAAGTGGTCCATTGGGAGATATCTGTTAGTGCTTGATGACATTCTGGTATCTGGGAATAGGTATGCCAAATTTTAAAATCATGTACTTTTTAAGTGTGCATGCACAAATATAAAGTAAGGTGACTTGGGCCATCATCAAACTTCAATTTCAAATGTTGTCAAATCAGAATCTGCATTACTTTTGTATTACATTAAAACAAAGTTGTTACAACTTTTAAAAATATGCTTCTTGGAATATTTAGATAAAGCTCCGTTCTTTAAAGTAGGCACCTCAAGAGACGAGATGTGGTATTCTCATGTCATTGCTATTGACCTAAACATTTCATTTTGTAGAAATAACCTTAGGGTCAGTAAATGAGCTACACGACAAAGAGCAGCTTTCATCTGACATTGCCACATCTCACTCAATATTCTAAATGGATATCCTACACTGGATCATTCTGCATATTTGAATTGCAGGTCATTCCTGACTGATCTACACAGAATTTGTGACTGGTCTGAATGAAGAGTTGGTTACTGGACTTGCCCCATTTTCTCCAAGTGAAAAGAAGAGGGAAATGACTGGCCTAGAGCTGCTTTATCTTAAGCCAATGGGGACAGTTAGCAGGTTGTCCAAAAGCAGCTACTCCCACTTTCCTCATGGAGCATGCACCCTACTCTGCTTCCAAGGGTATTCTCAGGCTCACTCCTTCCAGGATCCATTTCTGGAACCCTCATAGTATGGGGCCAGAGAGTCCAGAATGGTAATACTTCAGTATTGAAAGAGAGTTTTAGGATTAGCCACTCTTATACCTGAGATGGGTTCCTATTGCACCAAGTTAGAATTTAGAATGCTTTTCATAATAAGAATGGTATAATGAATAGTGACTACAAGGAATTGGTGGAGGCTCCAGTTCCTTTCTAGGTTACAGGCTTTGTGGGCTAGCCTGAGAACCTACTGCTTTTGATGGTGTCCATTGGTGGGAAAAAATTTCAAGGTTTAAAATCATGTTACATGTAACCAAGTTACATGCCATGAAGGAAGTGGGAATGATGGTGTAAGTTCTATATATGAGTTAAAAGGTAAGTCAAACATATTATCACAATTTCTCTTATGCTGGTATTTATTTTTTTGTCATGGGTGATTGTGTCAACTCCAGTTTTGTGTAAGATTTCAGAATTTTATAAAAAGGTTTATCATCAGAAGAATTCTCCCTGGACTTTCTAAACTACAAATGTTTGCCTATATATTGTCACTATTTCTTAGTATTACCTTTGGTTATCATAATATCCATTTTCTAGATCAGCTTTTGTGATGAGATTTTAAAAAATCTTTGCTTCAACTAAAATAATTCACTTTTCTTTTTTACATTTCCAGGGAGCCCAGGGTTTGCGAGGCATCAGTGGCATAGCTGGGGACAAAGGGGAAAAAGTAAGATGGTGATGACAATCATATATCAAAATGTGTTAAATATTTAAATTTTAGCTACTTAAAAATAACTTTTTTATCTTCAACAACATTTTTTCTTTGAGATGGAGTTTCACTCTTGTTGCCCAGGCTGGAGTGCAATGGCACAATCTTGGCTCACTGCCACCTCCGCCTCCTGGGTTCAAATAATTCTCCTGCATCAGCCTCCAGAGTAGCTGGGATTACAGGCACATGCCACCACACCCAGCTCATTTTTGTATTTTTAGTAGAGACTGGGTTTCACCATGTTGGCCAGCCTGGTCCTGAACTCCTGACCTCAGGTAATCCGCTCACTTTGGCCTCCCAAAGCTCTGGGATTATAGGCGTGAGCCACCGAGCCTGGTCTAACAAAATGACATTTTATTGATGCTTTGTAGGTATGGGATTAGGTTTTCACATTTCTGTTGTAAGCACAGATTATAGGAATGAGCAGTATGCATGATATTTGCCATATATTAATCTATTTGCAATTATATTGGGTAGAGTAAATAGAGTTGTTACATTTTACCTCATTGTCATCTTCAGTGGTTAGCACTGATAACACTGGCACAGTGCCTGGTGTGCTTCTGGTCAGGCAAGGCAAAGACAGGGAGGATGGAAAAGAAGTGAGCCAAGGCAGGAAACCTCCAAAGACACTGGAGCCCCCTGTGACTCACCTGCAAGCTGATCCATGAGTCCTGCCCTCAGCAGGGGTGATACACGTGTGGCTAGAGGACACCAGCCTGCTCTTAGCCCAGTCTCAGAAACCAGATTCTCCCAGCACTTCCATACCAATGCACTATGCAAGCTGCTGGGGAGATTCCAAGGGGAGTAAGACCTTTATCAAGTCAGTTATTAATTGGGAGAGACAAATAAGTAGATAGTCAACTATAATGCAAGCAAAAGAGACATGAATCTGAGGGCCAAGGTTATGATGGACTGCAAAGGAAGCGGGGCTAATCTTGATAGGGAAACTGAGAGGCCCATGAAATAGGTGGCATTAGAAGGATGTGGGGCCTGAAAGCATGAGGTGTTGCCATTGGTGGAGAATGAGGGACAGGTAATGCTTGGCTGAGTGATTATCATAAGGAAAAACAGTGGAAACCTGAACATTCATCATGTGTTCAGAAGCGTTTTTCTCGGTGTGTGTATAGGGGTGTCTTTTGCCTCTCTATCAGATTTTAAGAAAATGGTTACCACTTCTTGGAAAGAGTGTTAGGAAAGTTACTTTATAGGTTTCAAAAAATATAAAAAGCACCCTTGCTCACCATCACTTCTGACCCTGACCTCATTCTCTCGATAACCTCTATGGCTAATTGGTGTCAGTTCCACCAGCAGCACAGAGCCTTTTATTAACAGTTGAGTAACAATACGTTGCACATTGTACATGCTCAATAAATGAAATTAAATTTTTCTTTTTAAAAAAGAGATGCACAGCTTGGTGAATGAAGGATCAGGCTTATTTATCATTTTTTTTTTTTTTCCTGTCAGTTTCATGCTTTTTCCCCAGGCTCTTCGTCACGTCTAGGTATTTTCATTCTACCTGCTTTCCTTCTCCATCTTTTCCAGCAATATTTCTTTTCTGAAAACTCTGTATTTGTAAAACGTATTAGATGCATTCATATTTTTATATTTCTGTTACCTTAAGTAACATTCAGTGTGTATCTTTTCTTTTACTCGATAACTGATCCCATTTATTTTCAAGCTGCTGATACCTTCATTTTTTCTGGATTTAAATCATTCCCTAGAATATGTGACCCCTCACTTTGAAACCAATTACTGTTCTTGATATGCTCTTCATTTGAGATCTTTTTCTATTTGGTATTTTTCAAAACTTCTCATTTCCTCTGATTTCTGTCAAATTGCTTTAAAATAGAAAGCAAGCAAGCAAGAAAGCAAAAAAAAAAAAAAAAAAAAAAAAAAAAAAAAAAAAAAAAGAAAAAGGGTTTTTTGTTTAAAAAAACCGGGGGGG
>CAUYQU010092247.1:0-19928 GCA_963574635.1 Cheracebus regulus
CCTACCGTCACTTCCTGAGTAACTGAAATAACAGGCTCGTATTTATTTAACCATGCCTGGCTAAATAAATACACACACACACACACACACACACACACACACACACACACACACACACACACACACACACACACACACACACATATATATATTGCATCTATTGAGATGTTCATGTGGTTTTTGTCTTTGGTTCTGTTTATGTGGTGGATTACATTTATAGACTTGAGTATGTTGAACCAGCCTTGCATCCCCAGGATGAAGCCTACTTGACCGTGATTTAGATGTAATGTTGCAATCGGTTTGCCAGTATTTTATTGAAGATTTTTGCATCTGTGTTCATCATGGATATTGGCCTGAAGTTTTCTTTTTTTGTTGAATCTCTGCCGGATTTTGGTATCAGGAGATGTTGGTCTCATAAAAGGATTTGGGAAGGATTCCTTCTTTTTGGATTGTTTGGAATAGTTTCAGAAGGAATGGTACCAGCTCTTCTTTGTACATCTGCTAGAATTCAGCTGTGAATCCATCTAGACCTGGACTTTGTATGGTTGGTAGGCTATTAATTGCTGCCTCAACTTCAGCCCCTGTTATTGGTCTATTCAAGGTTTCACCTTCTTCCTGGTTTAGGCTTGGGAGGGTGCAAGTGTCTAGGAATTTATCCATTTCTTCCGGGTTTACTGGTTTGTGTGCATAGAGTTTTTTGTAGTAATCTCTGATGGTAGTTTGTATTTCTGTGGAATCGATGGTGCTATACCCTTTATCGCTTTTCATTGCATCTATTTGATTCTTCTCTCTTTTTTGTTAATCTGGCTAGCAGTCTATTTTGTTGATCTTTTCAAAAAACCAGCGCCTAGATTTATTGATTTTTTGAAGGGTTTTTGTGTGTCTCTATCTCCTTCGGTTCTGCTCTGATCTTAGTTATTTCTTGTCTTCTACTAGCTTTTGAGTTTTTTTTTATCTTACTCCTTAGCTCTTTCAATTTTGATGATAGGGTGTTGATTTTAGATCTTTCCTCGCTTCTCTGGTGGGCATTTATTACTATAAATTTCCCTCTAGACACTGCTTTAAATGTATCCCAGAGATTCTGGTACATTGTGTCTTCATTCTCATTGGTTTCAAAGAACATCTTTATTTCTGCCTTCATTTCATTGTTTATCCAGTCGACATTGAGGAGCCAGTTGTTCAGTTTCCATGAAGCTGTGTGGTTCTGAGTTAGTTTCTTAATTCTGAGTTCTAATTTGATTGCCCTGTGGTCTGAGAGACTGTTATGATTTCTGCTCTTTTGCATTTGCTGAAGAGTGATTTACTTCCAATTATGTGGTCAATTTTAGAGTATGTGCAATGTGGTGCTGAGAAGAATATATATTCTGTGGTTTTAGGGTGGAGATTTCTGTAGATGTCTATTAGGTGGACTTGGTATAGATCTGAGTTCAAGTCCTGAATATCCTTGTTAATCTTCTTTCTCATTGATCTGTCTAATATTGACAGTGGAGTGCTAAAGTCTCCCACTCTTATTGTGTGGGAGTCTAAGTCTCTTTGTAGGTCCTTAAGAACTTGCTTTATTTACCTGGGTGCTCCTGTATTGGGTGGGTTTATATTTAGGATAATTAGCTCTTCTTGATGCATTGATCCTTTCACCATTATGTAATGCCCTTCTTTGTCTCTCTTGATCTTTGTTGGTTTAAAGTCCATTTTATCAGAGACTAGGATTACAACTTCTTTGTTTTTTTTTTTGCTCTCCATTTGCTTGATAAATCTTCCTCCATCCCTTTATTTTGATCCTATGTGTGTCTTTGCATGTGAGATGGATTTCCTGAATACAGCACACCAGTGGGTCTTGACTTTTTATCCAATTTGCCAGTCTATATCTTTTGATTGGGGCATTTAGCCCATTTACACTTAAGGTTAATATTGTTATGTGTGAATTTGATCCTGACTTTTTGATGCTAGCTGGATGTTTTGCCCATTAGTTGACACATTTTTTTCATTGTGTTGAAGGTCTTTACCATTTGGTACATTTTTGGAGTGGTTGGTACTGGTTGTTCCTTTCCTTGTTTAGTGCTTCTTTCAGAAGCCCTTGTAAGGCAGGCCTGGTGGTGACAAAATCTCTCAGCAATTGCTTGTCCATAAAGGATTTTCTTTCTCCTTCCCTTATGAAGCTTACTTTGGTTGGATATGAAATTCTGGGTTGAAAGTTCTTTTCTTTAAGGATATTGAGTATTGGCCCCCACTCTCTTCTGGCTTGCAGGGGTTCTGTGGAGAGATCCACTGTGAGTCTGATGGGCTTCCCTTTGTGGGTAACCAGACTTTCTCTCTGGCTGCCCTTAGCATTTTTTCCTTCATTTCAACCCTGGTGTATATGACGATTATGTGCCTTCGGGTTGCTCTTCTTGAGGAATATCTTTGTGGTGTTCTCTGTATTTCCTGGACTTGAATGGCAGCCTGGCTTGCTAGGCTATGGAAATTCTCCTGGATAATATCCTGAAGAGTGTTTTCCAGATTGGATTCATTCTCTCTATCACATTCAGGTACATCTATCAAACATATATTAGGTCTTTTCACATAATCCCATATTTCTTGGAGGTTTTGTTCATTTCTTTTCACTCTTTTTTCTCTATTCTTGCTGTCTCATTTTATTTCATTGAGTTGATCTTCAATCTCTGATATCCTTTCTTCTGCTTGGTTGATTAGGCTTTGAAACTTGTGTATGCTTCGCAAAGTTCTCATGCTGTGTTTTTCAGCTCCATCAAGTTGTTTATATTCTTCTCTAAGCTGTTTATTCTAGTTAGCATCTCATCTAACCTTTTTTCTAGATTCTTAGTTTCTTTGCATTGGGTTAGTACATGTTCTTTTAGCTCTGAGAAGTTTGTTATTACTCACCTTCTGAAGCCTGTTTCTGTCAATTCGTCAGATTCATTCTCCATCCATCTTTGATCCCTAGCTGGTGAGAAAATGTGATCCTTTGGAGGAGAAGCATTCTGGTTTTTGGTGTTTTCATCCTTTTTTCACTGGTTTCTTCCCATCTTAGTGGCTTTATCTACCTGTGGTCTTTGTAGTTGGTAACTTTCAGATGGAGTCTCTGAGTGGATGTCCTTTTTGTTGATGATGAAGTTATTTCTTTCTGTTTCTTAGTTTTGCTTCTAACAGTCAGGCCCCTCTGCTGCTGGACTGCTGGAGGTCCACTCCAGACCCTGCTTGACTGGGGATCACTCATGGGGGCTGCAGAGCAGTAAGGGTTGCTGCTGTTTCTTCTGTTATTTTCTTCCCAGAAGAGTATCCACCAGATGTCGGCCTGAGCTCTCCTTTATAACATGTCTCTTTGGGTATATGGGGGTTGGGGAGCTACTTGAGGAGACAGTCTGTCCCTTTTAAGAGCTCAAGTGATGTGCTGGGAGCTCCACTGTTCCATGCAGAGCTTCTGAGCAGCTACTTTTAAGTCTGCTGCAATGGAACTCATAACCGCCTCTTTTTCCAGGTGCTCTGTCATAGGAAGGTCAGCTATATTTATAAGTTCCTGTTGTGCTGCTGCCTTTTTTCATAGATGCCTTGTCTTGCTCAGAGTAGTCTAGTAACAGTCTGCCAGCAGACATGTTGCTGAGCTGCCACAGGCTCTGCCTAGCTGCTATGTGAACTGCCTCAGCAGTGCAGACTGCCTTGGTAGTGGTGGTTACCTTCCCCCACTGAGCTGGTCCATCCTGGGTCCAGCTGCGCTTGCTGTGAAACTCTCAATCCAGAGGGTTTCAGACTGCTTGTTTTGTGGGGGTGGTACCCGCTGAGCCAGATCACCTGGCTCCCTGTCTCTGCTCCCTCCCTTCCAGTTGAATGGGTGGCTCTGTCTCCCAGGCATTCCAGGTGCCAGTTGAAATGGCCACCCAGATTTGTGTGAGTTTCTGTGAGCCAACTCAGCACTGGCTGAAACCGCCAGTCTGAAAATTCATGGCGCTTTTCCACCCGGGAATCTCCTGGTCTGTGGGCAGTGAAAATTTGTTAGGAAATGCAGTGGGCACTCACCCTCTGTGTTGTTCTTGCTGGGAACTGCACTCCAGAGCTGTTCCTATTCAGCCATCTTTGTCTTATTGATATTTCTATAATAAGTTAGTTAGTTCTATGATAATTAAAAATACAAAATACATCATGTGTTTGCGTTGTGAATATTTTACAAAGTTCTGTTTCCATTAGTAATATTTTCACCATTAGGATTTTTATTAAGAGCTTTTAGGCATTTCAATAGTTTAAATATATTTTAATTAAAATTTTGCATAAACATAAGGAATTTGAAACATTATGTGTACACAGATCGATTAATTTTCATTGAGTAAAGTTAACCTTTGTAGATATCATTCAGAGTAAGAAATAATGCTGCATAGATAGATACATCCCCAAATGACACTTCCAGTCACTCTCAGTTCCTCTCCAAAGGTAAAGCCACCAACATACATCAGTTAGGCCTGGATTTAATAGTTATATGTATATTTATAATATTTATTATATTTATTATATATAAAATTATATGATTTTTAAAAGTTAAATAAAGAATTTGTATTTTTTTGTGTGTTTGGCTTCTTTTGTCCAAATTCTATTTATAAGATTCATCCATGTTATTTTATATTAATTATATTACATATAATTAGCTTATTTATCCTCAATACTGTATGTGTTAATATAATATGATTCATCAATTCATCAACTCTTAAAAGTCGTTTAGATTTTTGCAGTTTTTAACTACTTTAAGAATGCTACTAGAACATGCTTGCATCTTTTAGAGACAACATGCACACATCTCTGCTGACAATATATTTTTCAGAGTGGAAGTGCTGGGTCAAAGAGTACACTTGTGGTCAATTTTAGTAAATACTATGAACAAATGATAAATTGTGATTGTAAAATTTTAAATTTCCATTATCAACAGTGTATCTGTAATTTTAATGTTAACTCTTCTCTGTAGGAGTCCCTTATTGTGTGTGTGTCTGTGTGTTGTATACTTCTGATGACTAATGGGGGTGATCACTCGTTTGAACTGTCTCTACTTAACATTTATTTTAAATTTCATTATTTTACTGTCTCCCGAATGAAAGTCTGATATGTGTTCTTTCTCTGTCTTTCTGCTTGAAAGGGGAAATTGGATAATTGAGTTTTAACCATTCGTTTTTAAGATAGAAATGTAAGACTATAAATTTTCTTCTAAGCATTCTTAGCTGCATTCCTGAAGATTTGATATTTTACGGGTTTTTTTTGACATTTAATAAAAGTTTTTTCAATGTCTTTTTAAAAAAATCATGCATTACTGAAAAGTGCTTTGTTTAATTTCCAAGCTGTTGGGGGGATTTTTTAGTTTTCTTCTTCTTACTGATTTCTAACTTAATTTTGCTGTGATCAAAGAATATACTTTGAATGTCTTAAAACTTTTGAAATGTGTTGAGGTTTGCTTTATGATCCAGTATGTGGTCAGTTTTGGTAAATATTCCATGTGCACTCTGTTGTCATTGAATGCAGTATTCTGATGTCAATTAGATCAGATGGGTAATTGTGTTTATGGAGGATACAGTAAAAGATGGCCTTCAATTATCCTTGCTCCCTGATAATCAAACCCCTTATATAATTCTCTCCACTTGAATGTTGGTGGTTCCTGTTACTTGGTTCTTGCTAATAGAATAGTATTCTGTTATATACGATGATACCATCAGTCACTCTCACTTTCTGATTTTGATGAAGAAAGCTGCCCTGTTGGAAAGGCCCAAGTGACAAGAAACTGAGACTAACAACTGTGGCTAAAAGAGGTTAACCTCTAGCCAGTAGGCAACTAGAAACTAGAGACCTTGGTCCAACAGCCTGCAAGAAAGAGAACTATGCCAAGAAGGATGTGATCTTGGAAGTAAATCCTTCCCCAGTCCAACACTGAGATGAGGTTGCAACTCCATTTGACACCTTGATTGCAATTCTCAGCGGAACCATTGAGGCAGAAAGAACTAGCAAACAGTGCCAGGCTCTTGACCCACAAAAACTGTGAGATAATAAAGTATGTTGTTTGAATCAGGCTATCTTGTTTAAACCCCACAAACATATTTCTTTGCTATTTGTTTTCCATGAATCACCATTTATATGACTAAACCACTGTCCTCCATCTTCAATTCTTTATATCTTCTCACTTCTTCTACCAGTTAAATATAGATAGCCTCTGAAAATCAGAGTTCCAATTTCTGGAAATAAAAATGTGATGCATCTAGGTGATCTTTATTTTATCTTTCTAGACAGTACTTTTACACAAGTCTATTTCTCAGGTTTCTCAGCAGCAGATAACATTGCCGCTTTTGTATTGAAGAACATTCATAATCCACTGATATAGAAACACAGGGATGAAGTCATGACATCCATGTTCTCAATGTCTTCTGGGGCCACTTTTTTTTTAGCAGAAAATTATAGACAGCAATCCTTCTGGAATGGGGATTTGCAGTATGGCAGACTTTAAATAGATTGGACAAGCCTCTATTACAAACTTTATTTGGTTTTCTATCTGTTTTTGCATTTATTTATCGCTTTTCCCTATGGAACTCATGATATAAGGATCTGTACAGCTCTTATGTGCCTCTACATCCTGCCATTTTCATGGCAGGTATTGCCTTGGAAGGTTTATAAATGGAGAGAAATGAAGGAACTGCTCGTAGATAGAATTCCATGTCTGGCAAACCCAGAAGGTAGATATCATGGCCATATGTTTTTCTTGTCAATGCAACCTCTGCATTTAGGGATTGCATAAAGACAGTGGTGCTGACTTGAGGCCTTTATTCTGCCTATTTAGGGCAATCTGTCCTGGTTGATTGTATCGATTTTTCCCAAGTTTTTCACTTCTCTGGCTCTCTTCATTAATTATAGGAGTAATAGAAGCACTGGGTATACATAGGCATATGAATTTTTGCTGCATTTTCTCTATTGAGTTTTTGCTACCTTTCTATTTCTATATACCTGGGGGTATATAAACCTTTTCTTTTAACAGGACATTATATTTTGATATATTTTAGTGGATGTTAGGGAAAGACTGCTTTTAATTGTCATGATAAACTGTTAAGTTCTCTTGACTGACGTTTCTGATTGACTTTGTGCAATACTATTTTTCCTTTTAGCAAACAATGTTATTTTCATCTTTTTCATGTTAAAAACGTTTTCATGTTATTTCCTTTTTCCTCATAACTGAATTAACCATTCAGAAAAGCTCTTCGATGAAGAGGTATTTTAAAGAAGATTCATTTAAAGATAACTGCCAGTATTTATTATTTCAGACCTTTGCCATTCCTTTACTCAATTTCCCAGCCAGAATATTTGGAAATCCTAAATTTAACCTATTTGATAACATTGTCTATATATTATCTGATCAACAATACAATTCAGTGCATTGTCTAAACTACCATTCTAATCTCTTTCTGTTTCCTAATTCAGGGCCATTGCTTTGATTCAAGTCTTCATAACTTCTTTCCTACAGAAGTAAAATCTCCCATCCTTAACTCTTCTTCTAGTTTTTCTCTGTGGTCTACTCCATTCTAATGGATTTAACATCCTTTAATGTAAGCCCAATTGCCCACAATATTATGTTAAAGTTTCTTAACATGATCTTGAGACTTTATCCTGTGACATTATTTTTCTTCTTAAACCTCAAGAATGAATTGCTTAATTCTCTGAAATGCATGATATTCATGATATTCTGTCATCTGATTTTCTTCTGGCTAAAGTTCTGGTAAATTTTTACTCATCATTCAAAACTCACATTAAGAAACACTTTCTATCCCTACACTCAGACAAGGGTAATCATTGTTTTCCCTCTGTGCTCCTATAGAATTTTATATCTATTATAACAAATCTTAAAAGTTTTTCTCTTCCTTTTTCTTTTGTTTCAACATTTTTTTTTTGTCCTCTAGGCTTTCAGATTCTTTAGGGAAATATCTGTGTTTTATTATTTGTTCTATCAGTAATTAATATACTGATGAACATTCTGGAAAAAATATAAATGATCAAGTGCTTCTGAGTCAGTATAAATCCATCATTGCTTTTAAAAAATGTCTAGAGTATATCCTTCAGGTAGTAGGAAAACAAATTTATTTTTATATATAAAGGAAAAATAAAATTCTGTGGATAATATTAAATATCTTTTTCCGCTGAGGTATTTATGAAGTTTCTGAATTGAATTGAAATTTCTCCCTCAAAACAAATCTTAGATACAAGTCAAGTGTTCTTAGGGGACTGATATTAGAAAAAGAAACAAAAAGCAAACCAAACATTAGGTTTTAGTCTAAGAATTTGAGTGCTTTTCTAAACTCACCAATATAATCAGATTTATATTTATTTTTACAGAAATGTTTGCTCCGCTAATGCATTTCTAATCAAATAATGGGTGTTCTATGATGGAAATTTCAAATAAAGTTCTTAAGGCTGTCAAAAAGTAAATAAGCTAACTAGAATTATATTTCCTTATTTGCTGGTGGATCTCGTAAATGCTTGAAGAGGAATACAGCGTACTTAGAAAGAGGCCAGGCAGGCACTCAAATGCAAGTATACTTCTCCATCCCTCACCCTCAACCAATGATTTCATATGTATATTCCAGTGAAATATGTCCATTTTTGAATTGACAAATATCTCCATGATCTACCACGTTTTAAAATTATTTGTGATTTTTTCAAACTCCATGCCATCTCAAAATTAGAAACTACAATTCCATTAACCAATCTATTTTGTATTTACAATGAGTATCATATATTTCCCAGTCATATTCATGTTTTTATGGCTAGTCACATGAATTTTAATTCATCAGTGTGAATGATGGTCAATTAATTTTTAACTTAGGGTGCACAAACTCATAATGCATCCTGTTAAATGTAACTTTTGATGATTTTGATGTTGACCTTGAATCCCTTTGTTGAATCTTACAAAAGTCTTTGGCATGATGCATTCAGCCCATTGGGGTTTTTCAATTAGGCTCTTCTAAGCCTAACTTTTGAGACACAGCAGTCAAAGAAAACTTACTCACACAGTATTCTTAAATACCAAAATTGGACATGTAGGCTATAGTCTATTACCAATGAAATACTCATGAAAACAACACCACTTTATTTTCAGTTTTGTGTTTCATAGGACATTAGTAATTAAGACATATTTTATGAGGCATCATTCTGCAAGATTTGATTAAAATAGATTTGAAAGCACTGGAATGAAATGGCACCAGTTCAGACTGTCTGTGTTTATTCTTGTTTGAAATATCTCTCAATGAGAGGCGCCAGAACAGTGGTCCACAAGTTCAACTTTTCTAACTTTGAGAATCTTCTTTATTTGAGAAGAATCTTGTTCACATGTTACAAGACAATTTGAGCAAAATGAGATCGATGCCCTACGAGCTCATGAGACATTAGGACAATCAGTGATAGAGAAAAACAGCCAATATGACGTATCACATCGCTAGGACCCCCAAAATGCTCAAGTCACCTCTGAAGTTTCCTTTTTATTTTTTTCACTCTACCCAAGACAGGAAAGAAAGACCACATGACTCTTAAGGAAATCTTTGATCTCTAAAATTAAAACATTAAAAATAAATAGTAAAGAAGAAAGTTATGTAAAGACTGTCCTTAAATGTGTTTCTTGCAAAGTCACAGTCACTCTTTTTGTTAAACGAAACAGCAGTAACAAGAACAACAGTAGTACCTACCTTCAGGCTCTACGTCTCATGTTCTAGTTACTGTGGAACTTATGTTCCAGTTACCCTTTATTTCCTGTCATCTTCACAGGAGGGTTCAATGACTTTTGGAGGGAGGCACTTAACGAAATTGAGACTTCAAGACTTCAAAAGGCTGCAGTTTTCCCAAGACCACACATCCCTAGAAGTGGAGGAGGTGAAATGTGACCTTAGGTTATGTCCAATTCCCAAATCACCTCTTTTACACAGAAAAGACACAGTGACTCACTTAATTTAAATGGATAAAAATTAGTGTGCTCCGAGGTCAGCAGCTGATAAGGGCAAGAGAGACTGTTCCCACTGCTGCGTGACACTGACCCTGGGCACCATCGGCTGCTGCTGCCACTGCTCCTGCTGCCGTGTGTCCCTGGGATGGATCCTTAGCTATAACTCCCCTCTTTGTCCCAAGCCTCAGATTCAGAGCCTGGGTAGGAACATTCAGTTGGCCAAATGCTGGAGATATGGCTATGTCGTGGCTGTCAGAAGGTAGGGGAGGGAAGATCTGCCTTCTGTTGCACTACAGCCCACTAGGATCCACAAATAATACACGCAAACAAGAACTCCAGAAAACAGGGAAGCTTCCAATTCTGCCTCTGCAACTTTTGACCATAGGATCTCAGCCACCATCCTTACTTGTCTGCATATTAAAGTAACATCCTCTTATCTGGTGCACCTATGGCTTCATCTTGTGCCTCCATTTACAGCAGAGTGGCCAGAGGACTCCTTTTAAAACACATTGGATTGTGTTGTTCTCTGCTCAAAACCCTTTGGGGTCTCATCTTGCACAGAGTGAAACCTTAAATCCAGTTTCCAGGTATGTTGGCAGGAGTAAGGGAGCAACCAAGGAGAGAGAGTGAGGCAGTCAGAGGCTAGCAAGGTGAGAAAGCTGTTCTTAACCCCTAGATGTAAATGTTGACTTCAGTTCCCATTGGCCCCTGAGTCCCACGGGGATGATGTGGAGGCAGACCCACGTGGCTGCTGCACACACAGTAGATTTGTGTCACTTTGGAGGAACTCTAAGCTTAAGAGACTCCAGTCTTAGAAGTGAGCTGCTAGTAAACCAACCTATGCTTCGTAACAAACTCATTCTCTTATTATACTCAAAATCAAATGAACCTACTCTCCACATCAGAGGCAGAGGCCTTCTCTACCTTCTAAAGCTGTTCATTTGATCCGAGATAAAAGCTGCCAAAGACGAGCTGAAACAGAACAGATAATGGCGAAGTATCTTCCAACACATGCTAGCTGGGTATATGCCTACATTTTAAAATATTCCCTATACATTTTAAGATATCCAAAATATCTCATAACAATATATTAAAATAACATGAACTTTTTACATAGTGGGCCCTGGGTACTAAATATGGTCATTAGAAGGAACTTGCTAGTTGTGCTGTTTCAATCTTCTACTTTTGTACTAATTATTTTCTATTAGATCTCTGATAATGACAGAAGTTATTAAAATGCTTCATTATTTTGGATTTTTAATTTTATCTTTATATTTCTATCCATTTT
The DNA here is from genome assembly GCA_963574635.1 of Cheracebus regulus. NCBI lineage: Eukaryota > Metazoa > Chordata > Mammalia > Primates > Pitheciidae > Cheracebus > Cheracebus regulus. The sequence continues at coordinate 11,226 of CAUYQU010092247.1, forward strand.
GGCTTTGTATGTTTTATTGTGATGTTTCTTGGAACATAAAAGGTGTTCATTTTTATTATGTTTTTCTAATGAGCTGTTAAATTTTTTACATATAATTCTCTATATCTATAATAGTGCTTTTTGTCTTAAAGATTATTTTGTTCTAATGATAGTTATTGCTACACTTGATTTATTCTATGAGCATATCAATTAGGATCCTGGCTGGAAACAGATGGCCCACTAAAACTGAGTAATTGAGGATATTTTAATAAAGAGAATATTTATAAAGTAATGGACAAGATCTGGGGAGACAAGGAATTGCTGTAGTATCTAGAGTTACAGGGATTTTAGCTCCATGTGTTTTGAAATCTCCCCTTTCCCATCCTAACAGATACTATTATTGATTAATGGAATTGACATGGCACAGTAAATTCATTAAAAAGTTTGTTATTTCTCATGAAACTGTCCGTCCATCTCATTCTATCAGGTTTCCTTTTCCAGTCTCTGGTTTATGTATCAGGTATAGCCGGTAGCTTATCCAGCAACTTTTAGGCACTAGAACAGCTATTTTAAACCTTAAGACATCCAACTGACATGTAATCTGAACTTCAGTTTCTCATCTTGTTGTAAACTTCTACCACTACTCAAATCTGACTTGTGAATTCTGCTAACCCTCCATGCTGCTTTTTCTCCACTCAACTAGGGTGTGACAAATGTTCAAATATTGGGTTTTTTATGGTGAAGTTCTTTTAAGGCTTTTTCCAACATATCCTCCCATATTCTTGCAGAGATGATGGAATTCCTAAATGACACAATCCCTTCTAACCTCTAAGCATTCACTTGGGTTCCTGGCTTCATGGTACATTCCGCATATATTAATTTTCTATCGCTGTGTAACCAATTACCACAGACTCAGCAGCTTAAAACAATATCCATTTATTATATAATATCACAGTTCTCTGAGTCAAAAGTTAAGGCAAGTTCAACTGTGTTCCCTACTGAAATTGAGGCATTAACTAGTCAGGGCCTTATCTGGAGGCTCCGGGGAAGAATCTGCTGCCAAGCTTCTTGAAATTACTGGCATAATTCAGTCTCTTGTGGTTGTAGGACTGTAGTTGATGCTTCCTTGCTTATGTCAGCCAGAGGCTTTGCCAGGATCTAGAGGCTGTCCACCCTCAAAGCCAGCAATGGTGCGTTGAAATTTTCTCATGGTTCAAATCTTTCTGACTTCCTCATTCTGTTAGAAGACACAGAAAACTCTGCAGTTTATTATTTACTTTATTTATTTATTTTTAGAGATAGGGTCTCACTGTGTTGCCCAGGCTGAAGTACAGTGGCTAGTCATAGGAGCGAGGGTGGCACACTGCAGCCTCTAATTCCTGGGCTCAAACCATCCTCCCATCTCAATCTCCCAAGGAGCTAGGACTAACAGGCATGTGCCATTACACCCAGCTCAAATTATAATTTTTAAGGGTTTAACTGGTGGGGTCAGGCCTACCTGGATAATCTCCTTATCTGAAAGTCACCTGCTTTGGAACTTTAATTATATCCATAAAATCTTTTTATAGCAACACTTAAATTTGTGTTTGATTAAATAACCAGAGGATGGAATCCTTATGAGTCATCTTCATATTTCAGTCCATTCTCTGGTCCCCGAAAAGTCACATACCTCCCAAATGCAAAATACACTCACCCCTTCCAAGTCCTTCTGATAGTCACTTATATGTGTCAATGTAACTCAGCTATGGTGCTCAGTTATGAAGCAAACACAAATCTAGGTGTTGCTATGAAAGTGTATTGTAGATGTGATTAATATCTACAACCAGTTGACTTTCTGTAAAAGAGATCCCCCTTAATAATCTGGACAAGCCTGATTCAATCAATTTAAAGGTCTTAAGAACAGAACTGAGGAAGAAGAAATTCCATCTGTGAATGGCGCCGTCAGTCTTTCCAGCCTATCTTTTCTGATCATTTGCTCTATGTATTTGGACTTGTCTAGTCAATCCTCACAATTCTGAATTGAAAGAAATCTATCTATCTATCATCTATCTATCTCTCTGTCTATCATCTATCACCTATCTGTCTATCTCTCTACCTACCTACCTACTATCAATTATAAATGACATATGTATTACATATTATATTCATATACATATAATACATTTTCTTACACACATACAAACACACACACACACAATTTCCTAATGGGTTGTTGTGGTAAATCCCTAATTGATAACAGTCCACAAAAGTCTCATCCCATTACAACATCACCTGAAAGTCCAAAATCTCATCTAAATGTCATAAGTTTAGAAGTCCTAAATCTCATCTAAATCAGGTGTTAAAGAGACTCATCAGTCTAATTCATTGTGGGTTATGATGCAGATTCATCTGTAGGACTGAAAAACTAAAGGAAAAGTTATCTGTTATTAATATTTTCCCAATGCTATGGCAAGACAAGCATGGAATAATAATTATGGTCGTTTCATTCAAAAGGGAGGTAAATGGAAAGTAAAAAGGAGTCACCAGCCCAAGGTAGTTTTGAAATCCAATTGTCAACCTCATTTAGGTCTGTGGGATTAATCCTCTGTGGCTCTCAGCTCTACTCTCCACATTCACGTTTCCACCCGCTGGATTCTCCTTTTTACCCCTTTAGTCTCCCTTTCTCTCACCTGAAAGGTAGCATGTCTTTGTAGCTCAAGTTTTGTCAGTCTGCTTCCTTTCAGCAGAATATTCAGGGTCAGAAGCCTCTTTTCACATAATAAATTTCATTTCAAACTAGAAATTCTAGTTTTTCTTTAATCTGCTCTGTAACATTTTATGGTTACCAATATTCTGCTCTAATTTTGGAAATTTCACAAAATATTTCTCTGCACATAGTACAAATAGATGCTTTATGATCTGTGCTGATAATTGAAATATCCAAAGTTGTTACAATTGTTCTTGCTACATTTTGTTTATGATGATTCGTCTCATAGTGTGTTGCTTCCATAAGTGCCTCAGTTCATATAAACAATCTCGAACTAGCTTAATCAAAGTTCAAGCCTAGAGATTCCATGCAAAACCCCCTTAGGATTGCTTTAACTTGGGCGGGGGGGGGACAACTTTTTGGAATACGTTTACATTTTGGTCCCCATATTATTAGTTGGGGTGAGCAAGGTTAACACTCCCTGACTTAGACAGGTTTCCTTACAGCTCAGATTTTCAGGTATCATTTCTGAATCAACAGTTTCCCTCAATGCAAATGCAGGTCTGAATGCTGGGCTTCCCTCTGGATTCTCACCTTCTCTTTGAACATTGGCAAGATAATTTGTCACCATTTGTATGATTTTTGAAGCTTATAAAAGTTTTTTAAATAAAATATTATGTACAGATTTTTTAGTTGTCCTTGATGAAAATAATGGTTCAAATTACTCAGCCCACCATTCCTTTATGTAGAAGTTTCTGAACAAAACATTTATAGTGCCTGTTTCACATATAGACAAACATTTTGAAGTTCCAGGCTTTTTTTCTGTGGGTCTAGTTCCAAGATTATGAAGGCTTAAGATGGTGTTGCCATTCCCACGTGGGTTTATAATACCTAGCCTCCATTATCAACTGTGGTTCCAGCTCCCTCTCTTTTCTAATTCAGCTTTGAGTTTTTACTTTCTTTCTGGCATATGGCAATTCCTCGTTTCCACGTTTTTGAGATAAGCTGGGTTTTATTTTTGTTTATTTAGAAATATTGCAGATGCAGCACATAAACAAGGAGGTTTAGCTATTACTTCTTTTTGTTTGTTTGTTCTATGGCTATATTGAGATAGAAGCTCTCCATATCCACTTACTCTACACAATGTTAGAAACAGCCCCTGCCCTGCTCATACATATATTCATCAGTATCCAAGCGTCTCTTTCTGAACCCAAAGCATACCAAGTGATGCATGTATTCACACTTTATAAGCTGTATGTGTGAATATCCTTTACTTTTACTTTTGCCTAATTTACAAAATTCTGTTTGCCCTTCACCATATTTAACATTTAATGTTGCCAAACAGGATTAAAAACAAAACTCAAATAAGTTATCACCTTCTGATAGCAAATATGACATCATTGCTTCATAATTATAAATATCATCTGTTGACATCATTCTAGTATGGATAGCTCAGTGATGTTACCAAGGTTGAAACTTTATTATTTGATTTTCCAGTGGAAGAACTTACATGTTTCCCCACAATAGTCAGATTATCACAGAGGCAGTAAATTTTACTAATAGGTCAAAATTCTATCCACCAGACGATATCTAGGAAAGCGTAGCTATCGTAGCTACTTGCTAGGGTTTAAATGTTTGTGTCCCTCCCAAAAATTCATGTTGAAACCTAAGGCCTCATATGATAGTGTAAAGAGGCACGTAGGACGTGATTAAGTCTTAAGGGTGGAGCCCTTGTTAATGGGATTAGCACCTTTACAAAAGGACTCCAAGGAACTGGCAAGGCCCTTTGCCTTCTGCCAAGTAGGGAAACAGTAGCAGAGCACCTCTTAGAAGCAGAGCAATCTTCGCAGACACTGAGTCTGTTGACACCTTGATCTTGGACTTGTCTCCAGAGCAGTGAGAAAATAAGTTTCTGTTTTTTACAAATTTCCGAGTCTCAGATAGGTTGTAATAGCAGCAAGAATGGACTAAAACACCATCCAAAGAAGGAGCAGATGAAATCACACACTTGGTGAAAAGACTAGTTCTACCTTCTAGGGTGAGAAAAATCCATCCGAAGGCTGTCTGGGACTAGTATTTCAGAGTAGATAATAACACAATTATCTTTCTGGTTTTCCTAAAAACTAAATGCTCCCCTAATGAACGATCCTGAGGTGATTAGAAAACTGAAAGACATAGCTTTGACTATATCTAACAAAGTCAAATAATTTCAGAGCCATAAGGTTACTTAAATATTCCAGGTAATGGCACCATGATGCCAGATAGATAATTTGTAGAATAAGTGATACTACATTTCAACACTAATTTTATGACAGTCACGGGGGTTCTGCTATGCAATTCAATTCTGATACTAATCAGAGTTAGTGGAGACCCCCACAAAATAAAGGCTCAGTTTCACATGGCTGTTTCCACCTAAGGTAGAAGCTACAAGTCTTACACATCTCTAAATAATCCCTCCTGTAGGTTAAATAAATGGTGTACTTTGGATACTTGTCTGCATACAAATCTCATGTTGAACTGTAATCCCCAGTGTTGGAGGTGGGGCCTGGTGGGAGGGGCTTGGCATGGTGGGAGGGGCTTGGCTCATAGGGGTGGATTTCTCATGAATGGTCTAGCACCATCCCCTGGGCTCTGTCCTCGTAATAGTAAATGAGTTCTCATGAAATCTGGTCCTTTAAAAGTGTGTGGCACCTCCCCTGCCACCTTGCTCCTGCTCCTGCCATATAAGATGGCTACTTCCCTTTTGCTTCTTCTGTGACTGGAAGCTTCCTGAGGCCTCTCCAAATCAGATGCTGCCTTGCTTCCCGTAAAGCCTGCAGAACTTTGAACCAATTAAACTTCTCTTCTTTATAAATTACAAGTCTCAGCTACTTCTTTTTTTTAAGAGGGACTCTCCCGCTGTCACCAGGCTGGAGTACAGTGGCGTGATCTCGGCTCACTGCAACCTCCGCCTCCAGGCTCAAGCGATTCTCCTGTCTCAGCCTCCTGAATAGCTGGGATTACAGACAAACACCACCATGCCTGGCTAATTTTTGTATTTTTAGTAGAGATGGGGTTTCACCGTGTTGGCCAGGATGGTCTCGATCTCTTGACCTTGTGATCTACCCACCTCAACCTCCCAAAGTGCTGGGATTACATCAGGTACTTCTTTATAACAATGCAAGAATGGCCTAATACAATAATTCACTAGAACGATTCACAGAAATCACTGAAAGCACTACACTTACACTTACAGCTTTGTTTTGTTTTGTTTTTCTGAAATGGAGTCTTACTCTGTCACCCAGGCTGGAGTACAGTGGCACAATCTCAGCTCACTGCAACTTCCGCCTTTTGGATTCAAGTTATTCTCCTGCCTTTGCCACCTGAATAGCTAGGATTACAGGTGTGTGCCACCACACCTAGCTAATTTTTGTATTTTAGTAGAGACAGGGGTTCACCATGTTGGTTAGGCTAATCTCGAACTCCTGACTTTGTGATACACCTGCCTCAGCCTCCCAAACAGCTGGGAGGCCAGGCGTGATCCACCACGCCTGGCCATTACACTTATAGCTTTATAATAAAGGAGACAACTCAGGAATAGCTGAATGGAAAAGACAGGATGACACTTGGAAGGGTCCCAAGCACAGGAGCTTCTGTGGAATGCACTCCCTTCCCGGTCTAGCCATATGTTCACCAACCAGGGAGCTCTCCAAGCTTCACTGGAGTTTTTATGTGGGATTCATTAAATAGGATGATGGTTACATCACTGACCATGTGATTTAACTGAATCTTCAACTTCTCCATTCATCAGGGGATGAGGCTGAAAATTCCAACTCTCTAATGAAGTCACCTCATCAGCATCAACTCAGGTATCCTCTGAAGGGGCTGGTAATGGTTAATACCGAGTATCAACTTGATTGGATTGAAAGATACAAAGCATTGATCCTGGCGTGTCTGTGAGGGTGTTGCCACAAGAGATTAACATTTGAGTCAGTGGACTGGGAAAGGCAGACCCACCCTTAATCTGGGTGGACACAATCTAATTAGCTGCCAGTGAGGCAGAAAAATGTGAGAATAGAGACTGGCCTAACCTCCCAGCCTACATGTTTCTCCCATGCTAGATGCTTCCTGCCCTCGAACATCAGACTCTAAGTTCTTTAGTTTTGGAACTCAGACTGGCTCTCCTTGCTCCTCAGCCTGCATTTGGCCTGTTTTGAGACCCTGTGATCATGTGAGCTAATACTTAATAAACTCCACTATACATATATATATATACACATATACATATATATACGTATATACATATACATATATATACATATACATATACATATATATACGTATATATATATATATATATATACCTATTTCATTAGTTCTGTCCCCCTAGAGAACACTGACTAATACAGGACTCGTTATTAATAACAAAAGATACTTCTGTCACTCAGGAAATTCCGGAGGTTTTTGAAGCTGTGTATCAGGAACTGGGATAACACATCAGATATACTTTTTATTATACCACAGACACTTAATAATATGCTGTCATAGGTGCTAAGAACAGTCTTTGTTTTGGGGAAGAGCAATTACAATAGCAAAGATAGGAAAGACATAAACACTCAGTGTTACTACAGCGCATGAAATGGGCGCACATCAGTGTAGCAAAAGATAGATGAAAGTAGGAAATTATATAAGAGTAATTATCAAAAAGGAAGAATCACATTATACATATTTCACATATGGTCTTGCTCACGGGCAAATAAATCTAAGTGATTGTTATCCCAACATATTAACAACAGATCTGGATCAGTAGTAGAAATCTCATTGGAATAATTTATCTCATCACGAATACTTAGTTTATACAGCCTCGAAGAAAAAGATTTAATTTTAAGATGGAATGAGTTTAGCTTCTCTGAATTTTTTTCTAGTAAGAACAGCTGTTCATATATATTTGCCTATGCCCCAAATTCCCCTTGCCAGTTCCTCAGAGAAATTGTCTCAGTGAATTCAACAAGAGTTATATTATTGAGAAATCCATGGATCCTCATTTTATTATTTGCAAAGTCACAGTTAGGAAATGTAAATATTTTACTATTAGGAACCACATAATCCTACCGGGGGTAGAAAGGATGACATGGAATGGAAGGGAAGCGATCATGTTAGAGCCACATGGCCAGTGTCATGTTCCCGGACCTTACATTAATGCAATGCGTGATTTTATGGCAACCACTTAATCTGCATGAACTCATTTGCCAAATAAGCACGTTAGGCTTAGATTTGCTTGGTTAAAGATTGAATAATTCAGGATTCTATTCCTATTGACTTCAGACTATGGGATAACAATCTGACCTATAGTGCATTTACACATACACCAGTCACCCAAACTAATCAGCAGTACTTCAGACTCTAAGAGGGATTGAAAATCCCGATCCTGAAAGAACCTCAAAGGAGGATGTCTGAATTTTTATTGATTATCATTAAACCACTTTAATCAATAGTGATATAAAACCTAAATTCGCTAATGGATCTGATTTCATCCCTCATTGGCTTACTTTTTACTCAGGCCAAGATTATGACAATCAGGTTTTTGGCAACCTACTGCAGCTATACATATAGTTTTCTATACCAAGGCCTCCCTGATACTGTAGCGGGGGAACCATGCAGAAGTTCACTAAACTCATGCATGCACAAGGGAAATGATGGGGAGTTAATGGCCCATGGAGCAATCCTGAGCAATGAGAAAGGGATAAGATGGAAAACTGCCCCTCCCAGTTTGAGGCTCATTCTGTACAGCTTTTCAGGCAGTCTTGGTGGGTTTGGGTCTTAGTTGTCCTCAACAATGCTCAGATGAATGATGCATGCTGTTGGCTTTTCCTTGCTCCGCATTTCACCCTCCTATTTCCCTGTAATCATTTTCCAAACAAACCGACTGCACACAACCTAATGGCTCAGGCTCTGTTTTTGGCTGGGAGCCTACCAAAGCTAGGACAAGCGGTAGTAGAAATATCCTAGAAAGCAGACCTTAAAGAGGGGATTCTGGAACTGGATTACTCACTGACTCT
>CAUYQU010092248.1:0-15665 GCA_963574635.1 Cheracebus regulus
CCATAATTTAAAATGTATCAGGGAGAAGATCTCCCAAACAAGAGATGAACAAATAACAAAGATACACAAATTTATATTTTTGCAGTAATGGTTAAAACTGACTAAATGATGTTTGTCCTAATTAATATTATATGGTAATTAAACATATAGGAACCCTTCATTTACAGTATTCTTTTTCAGAGAAAATATTTGTTAGTGAAATTCTAAGCTTCTTGAGTTAAATATATATATATATATATACACACACACACACACACACAAGCTATATTTGTGACCAGTGGCTCATGTACAATGCATCAAGCAAAGAAAGAAGAGCTAATTTTTAAAGAAGAAAGTTTTAAAATTGTATTATATTGAGGTATTGTGATTCAATAGACCATAAGATTTACCAACAAGAATATCAAGAAAATAGTTTCTGTCTCAGAGAGAATAATACTACACAAGTTGATGAATAAGTTCTGAAAATTATTCAAATGCTGAAAGCAGTGTTTTAAAGCTCAAAATTAGTTTTAATGTTATCAGAAACACTGTAGTAAGATGCCTCAATTTGTTCAAAAGGAACAGAATAAAAAGATTTGTCTGACAAAACAAGGCAGGAGGTATTGGATGGAAAAGTCCCTGAAAGAGATCCTGGAGCCTCAATCAAGAAGCCATATTCCATGTTGAAATAATGAATCCTCACATCTAGGAGGAAATTACTTCATTTTTCTAATATTTGAAAAATGCATCTCTTCAGCCATTCAGTGTCTATTCTAGCCATTTGGGTATACCAAAGCTAATAAAGAAATGGCTGCGTTTGCTTGTGAGAAATTTAAGGGAATATTTTTAATGACACAAATGTTCTACTGACAGTGAAATAGACAGACAGGGAGGATGGTTTTATTGAGCATCATTGTACATACTAGGAGCATGTCTGGGCACCTCTTATGCATCTCTTCTATCTCCATAACCCCACCCCTTACCCTGGCCCACCTCTTAGCCCAGCTACCACTCCAGATGCCAGTTTCGCAAGACATGACCAGCTTCTCACAGTTGCAATGTAACAGGCCCTCCCCTGAGCCTGCACACTTTCTGCCCCAGTGTCTTAGAAATCTATTTGGCACTCACATGCAGAAGTGTAGGGTGTTGGCCAGGGTGGCTACCTTAAAACAATAGGAAATTGAAGCCAATTCTGAAGTGCGTTTTATAAGATTCTTCAGAAGTGAAGTACTCATACTCTACTCATAGAACTGGCTCCTGTGATAGACACAAGTTTTTGTTCCCGTTTTTTTCCCTATGTACTCACATGTCCCTCACTCTTGCATCCTAGGCTTACATTCCCAAATAAATTAAACACAAGTCTCTATCTCAGCCTCTACTTCAAGGGAACCTAGGCAAAGACGGAACAATTATTTCTGCCTTTTATATAATTGTTTTTCATTTTTATTCCTTTTCAGAAAATAATCAAAGTTAGTTTTTGCTCCGATCACCATATAGTTTTACACACTTCATTTGATTGATTATTCTGTGTGTTTATTTAAAAATACAAATGACAGACAATAAATTTAAGTTTATATTAGATAGAAAAAAAAACTCTCAAAACTAGCACCACTGTCTTTCTTTGTGTCAAGACAGATTTAATCTATAGCCCATGTGTAAATGTCAGTTTTATGAGTCCAATTGGCTAAGCTATAATAACCAGTTATTATACAACCAAGCACCAATCCAGGTGTTGCTGTGAATGTTATTTTGTAGATATAGTTAACATCTACAATCAGTAGTCTTCAAGTAAAAGAGATTACCCTGGATAATGTGGGTGGGGATCATCCAATCAGTTGAAAGCCTTTAAAAGCAGAAACTAGATGGCTGACTAGAAGCGTGAGGATGAGAGGCTCTCACAGAGAGGAGACAGAGTGGTGAGTAAACACTAGCTCTTAAAGTGCATCATCCAGGAGGCCACATGGGGATTGATCAAGGAAGCAATGGCAATCCATAAAGAGCAGAGAGGAGTCAGGCAGGACAGCTGCTTTACTGGGATTGGTGTGAAGCCAGGAGAGGCGCCCAGCAGAGGGAAGGGCGAGTGAGTGAAAGCCCTCAGGAGTCAGACTTCTGCCAGTAGCAGGGGGACCTTTCCATACAATCACTAAGGGAGGTATTCGGGTACTTTCTACACAATAATCAAAGGGGAGTTTTCCACAATAGCAGGGGGGCTTGCCAAGCAGGATGTGGTTACAATGGTTACAGGTGCTGAGAACAGCTTGCTTCAAACCTCTCAGACAAGCAAATCCTGAGGGAGTATATTTCAACTATGCCAGCTTTAAAACAGATCCTTGAGGAAGTACTAAACATGGAATCGAAACAATGACACTTGCTACCATAATGACACACTGAAGCACATAGCCAACAGGTACTATTGAGCAATCACAAAATCAAGTCTATATAACAGCCAGCTAACAACATGATAAGAGGGTCAAACTCTCACATACAAATGTGAATCCTGAATGTAATGGGCTAAACACCTCATTTAAAATATATAGTGGCAATTTGGATAAAAATCCATGATCCAACCCTCTGACTTCTTCAACAGACCTGTCTCATTGTTAGGACATATTCAGGCTTAAAGTAAAGGGATGGAGTAAGATCTACTATGCAAATGTGAAACTAAAAAAGAGGAGTTGCTACTCTCATACCACATAAAATGAACTTTAAATCAATATTAAGAAGGATATTACATAATGATACAGGGTACAGTCAAAAAAGAAGACAACTATTTTAAATATATATGCACCAAACGTTGTAGCACTCAGACTCATAAAACAAGTTCTTCTTGGCATACAAAATGACTTTGATAACCACAAAATAATAGTGGGAGACCTCAGCACTTCACTATCGTGTTAGATTGATAATTGAGGCAGAAATTTCTGAAAACAAATTCTGAATAACAAATTCTGAATTTAAATTAGACACTTAACCAATTGAACCTAATAGACATATACAGAAAATCCCACCCAACAATCAAGAATATTCATTATTGTAAGCTATGCATAGAATATATTCTAAAATTGACCAGATTCTCAGTCATAAAGCAACTCTCAATAAATTCAAAAAAATTTAAAATCACGCCTAGCACACTCTTGGACCACAGTGCAATAAAAATAGAAATCGCTATCAAGAGACTCTCTCAGTCTGCACAAATTCATGGAAATTAAACAATTTTCTCCTGAATAACTCATGGATGAACATCGAAATTAAGGCAGAAATTTAAAATATATATTTGAAATTGACAAAAATAGGGATACAACAAACCAAAATCTCTGGGATCCAGTAAAGCAGGGTTAAAAGGAAAGTTTATAAGGTTAAATGCCTTCATTGAAAAGTTAGAAAAATCTCAAGTTAATAATCTAACTTTGCACCTACAGGAACCAGAAAAAATAATTCAAAACTAGCAGCAGAAGAAAAAATAATAACTAAAATTAGAAAAGAGTTTCATGAAATTGATATGTGAAGAGTCATACAAAAGATTAATGAAACTAAGAGTTTGTTTTTTGAAAAAATAAATAAAATTTAAAAACAGCTAGATTAACAACAACAAAAAATTAGAAAATCAAAATAAGTACAACAAAAAATGACAAATATGACATTACAACCAGTCCCACAGAAACACAAAAGATCCTCAGAGAAAACTATAAACATCTGTATGTGCACAAATTAGAAAATCTAGAAAAAAATGATAAATCCTTAGAAATACACAATCTCTCAATGAATCAGGAAGAAATCAAAACCCTGAATAGAATATCAAGATCTGAAATTAAATGAATAATAATAATAATAATAATAATAAATCCTACCAACCCATGGACACAGAAAGGGGAGCATCACACATATGTCTGTGGGGGGGCGGGACTAGGGGAGGGACTTGGGGGGTAGGGAGTTGGGGAGGGATAACATGGGGAGAAATGCCAGATATAGGTGATAGGGATGGAGGCAGCAAACGACAGTGCCATGTCTGTACCTATGCAACAATCCTGCATGTTCTTCACATGTGTCCCAGAACCTAAAATGCATATATATATAAAAATTAGGTTTTAAGACAACAAAATCTAGTAAAGCTATGACTTTTTATCTGAGAGTAATTTTGACTCCATTTTATAAAATCAAAAATACAGTATTGTTGTTTTTATTCTTTTAAAATATCCACATATTAGGGATGTATTTTCTCTTTGACCCAATAAATACATAGGAAAGACTATATGCTAATGCTTGATAAAGATTGGATAATATATTTTTTCACTATAGGATTTCTCAGAGATAGTAATATGGTAATGTGTATTGTGAATTTCTAAGTAGGTAATGCATATGCACCATTTTCTACATTTATTGCCTGTGGAACCCTTTCTCTGCAGACTGCTTAACCACATTTTGCATGACATTAGAAGAAGAGGCGTGGAAGCATTACTCCAGAAGACTGTATTTCAAATAATAGAAAATGACGTATTAGTCAAGTGTTGTGAAATCACTTTAGGCTGTGATCAGCTTAAAAGAAAAACCTAGTCTAAAAACAGGCTCAACAGTGTTCCAGATATAAATGTATCCTTGCTCCTTTATGATCTGGACTGTCAAGCTCAATCGAAAATATTATGTCCCAAGTTTTCTTTTATTTTTGTCTTATTTATTGGGGAGTTTTTAATATTGTGTTTAAGTTTTTATAAAATCACATGTTTTATTAAAAAAAAGAAAAAATCCTACTAACGAAAAAGTTTCCTAGACCAGGTGGAGTCATAGCTGAAGTCTACCAGACATGCAAAGAAAAACTGGTATCAATCCTATGAAACTGTTCCAAAAATTGACGAGGTGGGGTGCCAGCATAACTCATTCTATAAAGCCAGCGTCAGCCTAATACCAAGATCTGGAAGAAACACAACAACAACAACAACAACAAAAAGAATGAAATAAAGAAAAAGAAAACTTCAGGCCAATAGCCTAAATGTAGCACAAATAATTTTTAATAAGATACTATCAAATAATCCAGCACCACATCAAAAAGCTAATACACCATGATCAAGTGGGCTTTATTTCTGGGATGGTGATGTAAGGCTGGTTCAACATACACAAATCAATAATGTGATTCATCACACAAGCAGAATTAAGAAAAACATATAATCATCTCAGTAAATACAGAGAAAGCTTTCAATACAATCCAGCATTCCTTATGATAAAAACCTCAGACTGTTACATGGGTGCCTGTTCCCATATCTCTTCACTGAGCAGGTCCTCCAAGCTTGGGCCTCTAGCTACCTCCTGCCAGAGCTATAGAGGCAGGAGCAGCTTGTCAACTTCCTGAACAGGGCCCCCAGGGGCAACTAAAACCTTTCTGCCACTGCCTCTGCAATTGCTACCCTCAGACTGACAAAGAACCAAAGATCCTTAGGGTCTTATCCACATCTATAATAAGCTGCAGTCAACCCAAGTAGAGGATGCCAGTCCATCTCCCATGGGACCCAAGCTTGCCCCACTGCTTGCCACCAGACATGGAACTTTTGGCTTGGGCTCACAGCACAAAACCTTCATCCTGGGCTCATTGCAATGAGTGATTGCTGACCTGCATCTCTCTAAGGGGGAGATCCTAGGTGACAAGCAAAAAACCTTGGCCACAACCACTACCAAGGTTCTTTCCTCTGCTGCCTCCACATTGGAGAAGGAAGGTAATACTGAGGTTACCCCAGAGCTGCAGTGGACAGCCCAGGAAAGACAAGCTGTGATCTACAACCAGCACTCAAGGGGAGGAAAACCCACCCTTTTAGAGAATTAAGAGGGAACATGGCTGCAACTTTTAAGAAACATAGGGGAGCCACAAAACCAAGAAAGAGTCTACCAACTGACCAATACACCTAAGTGTCACTTATTGGCTCATTTCTTAAAGGTTCAAACCAAAAACACCTTGCTATGTCTGAAACCAAAGACAAGATGTCAGCTTCAAATAAAGACCTGCACAAAGGCTCAGCCCTGTGAAAACAACCAGAAAATAAATCTGCTGACTGTACCCAATCTAAACTGCAGTTAAACACCCATATGCAGAATTGAGAAAAACTAAATGCAGGAATGTCAGTAATTCAAATGGCCATTGTCATATGTCCTCCAAACAACCACAGCTGTTCTCAACAGGAGTTCTTAACCAGGCTTATCTTGCTGAAATGATAGAAATATAATTCAGAATGTGCATAGGAATGAACACCAAGATATAGCAGAATGGCAAACCTAAGCCAAGGAAACTAAGAGTCACAGTTAAACAATATAGGAGCTGAAGAATGAAATACATGATATAAAAAGCAACCTAATGAATTTGACAGAAATTCATGATGCAATCACAAGTATTAACAGTGAAATAAACCAAGCTGAGAAAAGAATCTCAGAACTTGAAGACTGGCTCTCTGAAATAAGACAGTCAGACAAAAATAAATTAAAAAAAGAAAACAACTTGGAAAACATATTTCAGAAGATTGTACAAGAAAATTTCTTCAACATTGCTAGAAAGGCCAACAGACAAATTCAGGAAATACAGCTTGAAGACTGGTTCTCTGAAATAAAACAGTCAGACAAAAATAAAGAAAAAAGAAGACAACTTGGAAAATATATTTCAGGTTATTGTTCAAGAAAAACTCTCCAACCTTGCTAGAGAGGCCAACAGACAAATTCAAGAAATACAGAGAACTTCTGCAAGATTCTACAGAAGAAGATCATCCCCAAGACACATAATTGTCAGATTTCCCAAGGTCTAAAAAAAGAGTATTAAAGGCAGCTAGAGAGAAAAGGCAGGCCACTTACAAAGGGAATCCCATAAAGCTAACAGCAGATCTCTCAGCTGAAACCCTAGAAGCCAAAAGAGATTGTAGTATTAAATAAAAAAAAACTTCAACAAGCATTTTATATCCAGCCAAACTAAGCTTCCTAAGCAAAGGAGACATAATATCTTTTTCAAATAAGCAAATATTGAGGGAGTTCATTACCACCAGACCTGCCTTAAAAAGATCTTGAAAGGAGCACTAAATATAGAAAGGAAAGACTGCTACCAGTTGATATAAAAACATACTTAAACACACAGACCAGTGACACTATAAAACAACCATAGAAATAAGACAGCATAATAACAAGCTAACAACACACTGACAGAATCAAAAGCATACATATCAATAATAACCTTGAATGTAAACATGCTAAATGTCCCACTTAAAAGGCTCAGAGTGAGTAAGTTAGATACAAAAAGCAAGACGCAATGGTACACTGTTTGAGATTCACTTCAAATGTAATGGCATCCATGGTGTCAGAATAAAAGGATGGAGGAAAATCTACCAAGCAAATGGAAAACAGAAAAAAGCAGAGATTGCAATCCTTATTTCAGACAAAACAGACTTCAAACGAACAAAGATCAAAAAAGACAAAGAAGGGCATCACATAATGGTAAAGGGTTCAATTCAATAAGAAAATGTAACTATTCTAAATACATATGTATCCAACATAGGAGCACCCAGATTCATAAAGCAAGTTGTTAGAGACATACCAAGAAATAGAGACTCCTACATAATATTAGTGGGAGACTTCAACACTCCACTGACAGTATTAGATCATCAAGGCATAAAATTAACAAAGATATTTAGGACCTTAACTCAACATTGGACCAAATGAATCTTATAGACCTCTACAGAACTCTTCAGCCTAAAACAACAGAATATACATTCTCATTACCACATAGCATATACTCTAAAATTGACCACATATTTAGACATAAAACAATCCTCAGCAAATGCAAAAGAACGAAAATTATACCAAGCACACTCTCAGACCACAGTACAATAAAAAAAGAAGTCAAGACTGAGAAAATAACGTAAAACCATGCAAGTACATGGAAATTAAACAACATGCTCCTGAATGACTTCTGAGTAAATTATTAAGGCAGAAATCAAGAAGTTATTTGAAACTAATGAGAACAAAGATACAACATATCAGCATCTCTGGGACACTAAGCCAGTGTTAAGAGTGAAATTCGTGTGACCACTAAATGTTCATGTGAAAAAGTTAGAAAGACCTCAAATTAACAACCTAGTATCTCAAATGAAAGAATTAGAGAATCAAGAACAAATCAACTCCAAAGCTAGCATAAGAAATAAATAATCATAATGAGAGTGGAACTGAAGGAAATTGAGAAACAGCCATTCAAAAGAGCTACAAATACAGTAGTTGTTTTTATGTAAAAACTAAAAAGATAGATAGGCTTCTAGCTAGAGTAATAAAGAAGAAAAAAGAGAAGATCCAAATAAACACAATCATAAAAGACAAAGGGAATGTTACTATTCACACCACAGAAATAAAAATAACCATCAGAAATTACTACACACACCTGTATGCACACAAACTAGAAAACCTAGGAGAGATGAATAAATTCCTGGATACTTGCACCCTCCCAAGATTAAACCAGGAAGATGTTGATTCCCTAAATAAACCAATAACAAGCTCCAAAATTGAATCAGTAATAAATAGCCTACTAAGCGAAACAGCCCAGGACCTGATGGATTCAGAATCATTCCTACTGAAACTTTTATGAACAATTAAAGAGGGGCACACCTCCACAACTCATTCAATGAGGCCAGTATCACTCTGAAACCAAAACATGGCAGAGAAACAACAACAGCAACAATAAAAACTCTAGGCCTATATTTTTGATAAACATTGTTGCAAAAAACCTCAACAAAGTACTTGCAAACCAAATTAGGCAGCATATCAAAAAACTAATCTACTACAATGAAGCAGGCTTCATCCCCAGAGTATAAGATTGGTTCAACACACACAAATCAATAAATGTAATTCATCACATAAACATACTTAAAGACAAAAAAAACATGATAATCAAAATAGACCCAGAAAAAGGCTTCAATAAAATTTAACACTCCTTTGTGTTAAAAACTATCAATAAACTAGACATTAAAGGAACATACTTTAAAATTATACGAGCCATTTATTACAAACTCACAGTCATCATTATACTGAATGGTTAAAAGCTGGAAGCATTTCCCTTGGAAACTGGCACAAGGATGCCCTGTCTCAGCATTTCTATTCAAAATAGTATTGGAAGTCTTAGCCAGAGCAATCAGGAATGAGAAAGAAATAAAGAGCATAATTGACTTACTCTCAATAAAGAGAGTGAGTCAATTTCTGTTTGCAGACAACCTGATTCTACGTCTAGAGAAAGAATCCCATAGTCTCATCCCTAAAGCTCCTTAATCTGATAAAGAACTTCAGCAAATTTCAGAATACAAAGTGAATGTACAAAAATCACTAGCATGGCTATACATCAACAACAACCAAGATGAAAGCCAAATCAGGAACGATCCCATTCACCATTGCCAACAAAAAAGCCAGTAAAATCCCTAGGAATACAGCTATCCTGGGAGGTAAAGGTAAAAGATCTCTATAATGAGAATTACAAAACATTGCTCAAAGAAATAATACATGACACAAAAAAATGGAAAAATATCCCATGCTCATGGATAGGAAGAATTAATATCATTAAAATATCCATACTGCTCAAAGCAATTAACAGATTCAATGCTATTCCTACCAAGCTACTTTCTTTACAGAATTAGAAAAAACTAAAACTTTATATGGAACCACAAAAGAACCAGAATAGCCAAGGCAATCCTACATAAAAAGAACAAAACTGGAGGCATCACATTACCTATCTTTATTCTAGAGGGCTACAAAAATGAAAATAGCATGGTACTGCTACTAAAACAAGCATATAGACCAATGGGACAGAATATAGAGCCCAGAAATAAGGCTTCTCACTTATGACTATCTGACCTTTGACAAAGCTGGCAAAAGCAAGTATTGGAGAAAAGACTCCCTATTCAATAAACGGTGCTGAGATGAGATTACTGGCCAGACATATGCAGGTCGAAGGTAGACTCCTTTTTTACACCACATACAAAAATCAACTTAACATGAATTAAAGACTTAAAATGTAAGACCCAAAACTATAAAAACCCTATAAGAAAACCTAGGCAATACCATCCGGGACATAGGAACAGGCAAAGATTTCATGACAAAGATGCCAAAAGCAGTCACAACAAAAGCATATTCGATAGGTGGGAACTAATTAAGCTTAAGAGTTTCATCACAGCAACAGAAACTATCAACAGAGTATACATACAGAATGGGAGAAAACATTTGCAAGCTTTGCATCAGAAAGACAGCAACAGAACCTATCCACAGAGTATACACATAGAATGGGAGAAAACATTTGCAAACTTTGCATCTGACAAAGGTCTAATATCTAGCATCCATAAGCAATTTAAACTAACAATAGAAAAACAAACAACCCCATTAAAAGTGGGCAAAGGATGTGAATAGACACTTTTAAAAAGAAGACAAACATATGAAAAAAAGCTCAATATCTTCATGATTAGAGAAATGCAAATCAAAACCACAATGAGATACCATCTCACATCAATCAGAATGGCTATTATTAAAAAGTCAAAAACAAAAAAAAATGGATGGTGGCAAGGTTGCAGAGAAAAGGGAATACTTATACAGTGTTGGTGGGAGTGTAAATTAGTTCAGCCATGTGGAAAGCAGTATGGGCGATTTCCCAAAGAGCTAAAAGCGTAACTACCGTTCAACCCAGCAATCCCATTACTGGGTGTATACCTAGAGGAATATAAATCATTCTGTCATAAAGATGCATGCACATAAATGTTCACCACAGCACTATTCATAATAGCAAAGACATGGAATCAAGCTAAATGTCCATCAATGACAGAATGGCTAAACAAAATGTGGTACAGATACACCATGGAATGGTGTATGCAGACATAAAATGAGACAAAAAAAATGAGATCATGTCTTTCTGCATACATCTTAGAGAGACTCTAACATGTTTTGGTCATTTCAAATCACTCTGTCTAGCATTTGATCCTCCTATCCTTTGATAGGAGGATCTATTTTTAACTTTATTCATCCCTAACAGAGAGGAGAAGTACATACCTTCAGTGAACCAAAGCTTGGTAAACTTGCTCTAAGCAGCCTTCCTAGAAATTCTAAACATCATATTTAGTTACAACTCTGGCTGAGACTTAATCACATGGCCACACTTAACTGCAAAGGAATTTGGGAAGTATTTTCATTTAGGTAACAACACATCAGGTGAAAGTCAAAATTATGTTTCTTAAAGAGAAAGGGAGCATAAAAGTTGGTTTAGACAACTAGTGATCTCTGGCACATGGTCTGTAAATCATACCTTTAATGCAACATAAGCAATATATGTAAATAAACTCTTTGAGAAATAAAAATTATTTTTATAATGCCATTTTGATTATGGAAATAAAATATTTCAATATTGGATATATGGTTTTAAGAATCAATTATATAAAGTTACCCAATAAAAATATAGGCCAGGTGTGGTGGCTCACTCCTGTTATCGCAGCACTTTGGGAGGCTGAGGTGGGTAGATCACCTGAGGTCGAGAGTTCGAGACCAGCTTGACCAACATGGAGAAACTTTGTCTCTACTAAAAATATAAAATTAGCTGGATGTGGCAGCACATGCCTGTAATCCCAACTACTCAGGAAGCTGAGGCAGAAGAATCACTTGATTCTGGTGGAGGTGCAGTGAGCTCAGATCATGCCATTGCACTCCAGCCTGGGCAACAAGAGTGGAACTCCATCTCAATATATACATATATATTGCATGTAAAAAGACTCATACATAAATCTACAGTATTATTCATAATAGATAAAAACTGGAAACAATCCAAAGGTCTGTCAGCTAGTGAGATATTTTAAAAATATGGTAAATTCAGCAATGGAATACTATTCATCAATGAAAGCAAATGAACCACTGATTCAAAGTAACATGGATTTACCTTAAATCACTATGCTAAGTGAAAAAGCCAGACAAAAAAGACCATAGTGCATGATTCCATTTACATCAACTCTCCAGAAAAGGCAGAAAGTAAAATGAAGACAGCAAAAAGCCATATGGAAATTTTTTGAAATAATGGGCGTATCCTAGAATTTGATTGTGATAATGATTGCATGATCCAATAAATTTACTAAAAGCCTCGAATCATATTATTATGAGTATATTTTATAGTATATAAATTTTGCTTCGATAAAATTATTTTTAAATAAATTAATTACGTGAGCTTTCAGGGAATCTGTGTCTAGGAACTTCCCAAGAAAAAGGACAGCCTTGTAAAAGTGAGTGTTCTAGAGCAGTCATATGCAGTAATTCTTAAGTCTACCTGAGAACCCCTCTATTTTATAATTCTATAATGAAATTTGTTACAGATAAAAATTCTTGTATCTCATCCTGCCATCCTACATTGGAACCAGATAATCTTCATTTTAATGAGTTATTGAAGTAATTATTTTTTCACACTAACATTTGAGAACAGCTGGTCAAAAGAGATAGGTAATTTGGGTTAATAATACAGTACACTGAGGATTTGGGTTAGGAATAGATGGAGAGTTGAATATTTTTAAGCTCAACTAGTATTTCATTTTTACAGCATGATGCTATTATTTGTGTCAAACATAAAGAAAATGGTAAATCTGTTCACATAAATAGAAATAAATTACTGTCAAGATTCAGAACCAAAATATCTTATAAAATAAGTCTATAAAATAAGGTAAAGGCCTAGCACAAAATAAATACTTTGATTCAACAAAGGAAATATCATTAAAAGGAAGAAAGGAATTTTGGGTGGGACGAATTCAATTATAATATGCCAAATGGAAGTTAAGTTGTTGACATAGTTCCTTTTTTAAATTTCAGAAATGTAATAAAAGTATTCTAAATGCAGAAAAACAAGTTAATGACAATCTAAATAAATACTAATTTTTGTCTGAGCCCAAGGGAGAAATATGATAATGGGTAGTTTCAAAATAGGAAATTAGTTTAATCAAGATTAAGAGGTCACAGTAGTGATGTTGTTGTAATACTAGATATATCATCTGCTTCAGAAGGCTGGGATAGTACATCCATTTTTGCAGAGAAACTTGCCAGTTCAAAGAAGGAAAAGAGGACAGATATAAAAATATAATAACCATGATTTAATCCTGAATGACTGAATAAATAATGGTAATTTAGAAAGTGATTAAAAAATGAGGTACAGAGTTAAAGAGCTTTGGGGAGCAAAGATAATTATTTCTCAAAATCAGTGACAAATACGGTTGCTATTTTTCATAGAAAATTCTACATTATTCTGGAGAACAGAGAAAATAATAAGCAATTTCTTAGCACTAAAAAACATCACTTAAAAAGTTCTTTGCTTGAAATAGCAATTAGTAAGACTAATTATTACCTCAAAATGATACAGAGAAACTTAAAGTGCTTGGAGAAAGCATCTAAAATTATTTGGATTCTTATACTTGGAAAAAAGAAGAACTTAAATGGATAAATTTATATCCTTATTTCCTAATTCTGTAAAATGTAGCTTGTATGATAAGCTTCTTCAAATCGTTTTGTGAGGATAAAGTTATGTGACAGATGCAAAGTACTTAGCACAATGTCTGGTACATAAACCTGTAACAAAGGATAGTTACTATTAGTATTATGACTGTTCTAAAAGGTATTAGTATTCAAAGGATAGTTACTATTAGTATTATGACTGCTCTAAAAGGTCAGGGTTTTTTTTTAAGACATATAAATCAAAAGACAACCAAATACAGTTTTATTCCCCAAATTCTAAGACATTACAAATAGTGGTCATTCTCTTAATGTTGCTTTGAGAGGTTTATCTCTCAGCAATCTTGAGCTGTCTGTAGTTTCCGGCACTGCTGACTCATACTTCTCTCTGATTTTAATCACATTATTTCCTCTGCTTGGGATTTCCATTTCTTCCTTTATCTGCCCCCACTTCTAACTGCCTAGCTTTACCTCGAGTTTTCTGACAAACTTGAAAAGCTGTACCCCCACTAGTTAAGTGTTCCCCCATAGGGATCCTATAATGCTTTTTGTGTAATATTGCTAGTTTTATCACTCTTTCATAACAATGTTTATCTTAGGCTACTTTCTTAAAAACAGAAGGTGCTGTTACGTCTTTGTATCTCATTGTCAGAATAGAGGCTGGTTTATCATAAGTACTTGGTAAATATTATTTGGATTTAATTGGTGTAAATCAGTATGTAGAATCTGTTAAATCTGTGATACACGTTGAAACTATTAACAAGTTCAAGCAGTATTTGAAAAATACAGAGATGAAGGACTAACAGGAAGTGGATAAAGCAATATAGATATATTTAAAGATTATTATCATGGAGAACATTGTCCTCTAGGCAAATGTCCCTGCCATCAGTGGATTTGAAATATTTAATTAAATAAACCATAGGTCACTCTCATTCTGGTATTTGCTAAGTTCTGGTTTATACTTATTCTTCTTTCTTTACTGTCTACTAATTTCTCATTCATTAGCTGAAAGCAGTAATATTTAAATAAATGTACTTAGAATTAAATAATCCCTTGATTATTTGTAAAATAAATGTTTGCATTGACAATCTTTAATTGTATAAGAAATTATTCTTGCTCTTAAAACTTTCAATCCTTAAATAATTTTAAATATAAATTGTGTCCAACAAAATATGAAACTTACAAAGTGACTTACTCCTCAAATAATTTGCATTTTTAGTACTAACTCGAATAGCAAACTGCAGGTTTTCTTCTTTCTTTACAAAAGTTCTTTTGAAAATATTTTCCATGAATGGTATTACCTAGGTATTCTTCTAGGGTTTTTATAGTGTTAGGTCTTACATTTAAATTTTTAATATATCTGGAGTTAATTTTTGTATAAGGTGTAAGGAAGGGGTCCAGTTTTAGCTTTCTGCACATGGCTAGCCAGTTTTCCCAAGCAAGGACTTCATGCTAAAACATCAAAAGTAATGGCAACAAAAGCCAAAACAGACAAATGGGAACTAATTAAACTTAAGAGCTTCTGCACAAAAACAATCATTAGAGTGAACTGGCAACCAACGGAATGTGAAAAAAATTCTGCAATCTACACATCTGACAAAGGGCTAATAACAAGAATCTACAAAGAACTTAAATAAATTTACAAGAAAAAAACAAACAATCACATCAAAAAGTGAGCGAAGAATATGAACAGACACTTTTCAGAAGAAGACATTTATGAAGCCAACAACATATGAAGAAATGCTTATCATCATTGGTCATTAGAAAAATGCAAATCAAAACCACATTGAGATACCATCTCATGCCAGTTAGAATGAAATCATAAAATGTAGAGACAGCGGATGCTGGAGAGGATGTGGAGAAATAGGAACGTTCTTACACTGTTGATGGGAATGTAAATTAGTTCAACCATTGTGGAAGACAGTGTGGTGATTCCTCAAGGATCTAGTAATAGAAATACTATTTGACTCAGCAATCCCATTACTGGGTATATACCCAAAGGATTATAAATCGTCCTATTATAAAGACATATGCACATGTATGTTTACTGCAGCACTGTGCAAAATACCAAGGACTTGGAACCATCCCAAATGCCCATCAGTGATAGACTGGATAAAGAAAGTGTAGCATATATACACCATGGAATACTATGCAGCCATAAAAAAGGCCGAGTTCATGTCCTTTGCAGGGACATGGATGAATCTGGAAACCATCATTCTCAGCAAACT
>CAUYQU010092251.1:0-17068 GCA_963574635.1 Cheracebus regulus
TTCTTTCTCCTTTTCTCTCTTTTTCTAAAATCTCTTCCTCTTTCTTTCTCTTTCATTTTTTTCTTTCTTTTGCAGTTTCTTTCTTTCTCCTTTTCTTTTTCTAAAATCTCTTCCTCTTTCTCTTTCATTTAAAAAAAAAAAAACAAAAACAAAAACAAACAAACAAAAACCTAAATTAAGAGGTGTATTGTGTTTTGAGGTTGGAAAAGTCAATTTTAAAAACATGTTTATGCCTCTGAGACTCATCAATAGATTCAGTGCAATTCCAAACAAAATTCCAGGGTTTTTTGTATTGTTTTTTAGAAATAACCAAGCTGATGATAAACTTAAGTAGAAATGCAGAGGACCTAAAATAGTTAAAAGAATCTTCAAAAAGAAAAACAATGATGAGGAATTTATTACACTCCCAGAGTTTAAGAGCTATAGTAATTAACACAGAGTGGTACTGATATAAGATTAGACCAATTACAGACCAAGTAAACAGAAAAGAGTGTCAGAAATAGACTCACACCTAGAGAGTTAGTTGATTTATAATGAAGGCACCACTGCAATTTTGTGGCAAAGGATAGTGGGTTTATTTTTTCCACTAGTAAATGGTGCAGGGGAAATTGTATGTTCACATGGAGAAAAAAATGAACCTTGACCTCCATTTCAGGCCATATATAGAAAATAATTTATCATAGGTTACAGAGCTAAATGTGCAGAGAAAACATAAGAGGATATCTTTATGATCTTGAAGTAGGCAAAGATTTCTTATAGAGGGCACACAAAAATACTAAGCATTGGCCAGTTACAGTAGCTCACACCTGTAATTCCAGCACTTTGGGAGGCCAAGATGGGTGGATCATTAGAGGCCAGGAGTTTAAGAACAGCCTGGCTGATATGGCAAAACCCTATCTCTACTAATAAAAATAGAAAAATTAGCTAGGTATGGTGGTGCATGCCTGTAATGCCAGCTGCTTGGGAGGCTGAGTCACAAGAATGGCTTGAACCCAGGAGGCAGAGGTTGCAGTGAGCCAAGATTGCACCACTGCACTCCAGCCTGGGCAACAGAGAGAGATTCTGTCTCAAAAAACAAAAAAAACAAACCAAAAAACCCCCCTAAGCATTAAATAAACCAAATACTGGAAGAAGATATTCATAACACATATATCTGATTAAGTATTTATTTTTTCCGAGTTAAAAAAACGAGGCAAAGACTTGAACAGGTACCTCAAAAAAGAGGCTATGCATATTGCCATTAACCATATGAAAATGTATGTATTAGGGAAATACAAAATAAAACCACATCAATATACCACTTGTAGACCCACAAGAATGACTAAAATGAAAAGAGTAACAAAAGCAAGTGTTGGCACAGATGTGGAATATTTGGAATTCTCACACATTTGTTGGTCGTGTACATTTATGCAGCGCTAGAGAAAGCTGAGGCTACTTACTAGGCTAATAGGTCCAGCAACCTTGCCACTAGATATATAGTGAAAATAAATAAGTCTATATATCCAATAAAAGGCACATACAAGAATGCTGGCCAGGCACAGTGGCTTATGCCTGTAAATTCAGCACTTTGGGAGGTTGAGGTGGGAGAATCACTTGAGCCCCGGTCTGACCCAGCACAGTCCCAGTGGTGGTGGCCTTAGGGATGTTTGTGCCCATCCCTCCCTCAGCTCCAGGCAGCTCAGCATGTGTGCACATGCGCACGCACACACACACACACACACACACACACACACACACACACACACACACACACACACACACAGAGACAGAGAGAGACTTCATTTGGCTGAAGGAAGGTAAAGGCACAGAACAAGAGTCTCTGTTTGGTAATTCAGGGAATTCTCCCAGATCTCAAGATTACCAAGGTGACACCTTCATGAGTCTGCAAGAGCCACAGTGTTATGGAGCTTGGGGTACCTGTAATTCAGACATGGCTGCAGTGACCAAAGACAGATCATAACACCTAAGTCCCTTTGAAAACTTGGGAAGCCTACTCAAGAAGGACTGCTACAAACAAGCCCAGGGTGCAAAGATTACGTTAAATACCTAACTCTTCAATGCCCAAACACCTGTGAACATTCACAAGCGACAAGACCATCCAGGAAAACATGAGCTCACCAAAAGAACTAAATAAGGCACCAATGACCAACTCCAGAAAGACAGAGATAGGTGACTTTTAAGACAGATAATTCAAAAGGTTTTGAGAAAGCTCAATGGAATTCAACATAATACAGAGAAGGAATTCAGAATCCTATCAGATAAATTTCACAAAGACATTGGAATGATTAAAAAGAATCAAGCAGTAACTCTACAGCTGAAAAATGCAATTGACATCCTAAAGAATGCATCAGAGTCTCTTAGCAGCAGAATTGATGAAGCAGAAGAAAGAATTAGTGGGCTTGAAGACAGGCTATTTGAAAATATACAATCAGAGGACACAAAAGAAAAAATAATAAAAAAGGATGAAGTATACCTACAAGATCTAAAAAATAACGTCAGAAGGGCAAATCTAAGTTGTTGGCCTTAAAGAGGAGGTAGAAAGACGAATCAGAGTAGGGAAAGTTTACCCAAAGGGAACAGAGAACTTCCCCAAACTAGAGAAAGATATCAATATTCAAGTACAAGAAGGTTATAGAACACCAAGGAGATTTAACCTAAATAAGACTACCTCAAGACATTTAGTAATCAAACTCTCAAAAGTCAGGGATAAAGAAGCAGTGAGAGAAAGGATAATATACAAAGGAGCTCCAAAACATCTGGCAGCAGACTTTTCAGTGGAAATCTAATGGGCCAAGAGACAGTGTCATGACCTATTTAAAGTCCTGAAGAAAAAAACCCTTTTTTCTTAGAATAGTATATCCAGTGAAAATATCCTTCAAACATGAAGAAGAAATAAGCACTTTCCCAGAAAAGCAAAATCCGAGGGATTGCATCAACACCAAACCTATCCTGCAAGAAATGCTAAAAGGAGTTCTTCATTTTGAAAGAAAAGGATGTTAATGAACAATAAGAAATCAACTAAACGTACGAAATTCACTGCTAATAGTACACAGAAAAACAAAGAATATTATAGCACTATAATTGTGGTGTGTAAACTACTCATCAGTAGAAAGACTAAAAGATGAACCAATAAAAATAATAACTACAACTTTTCAAGACATAGATATCATAACAAGTTATAAATAGAAACAAGAAGTTAAAAAAAGCAGGAGGATGAATGTAAGGTATAGTTGTTGTTTTTTTTTTTTTTTTGAGACTGACCTTTACTCTTGTTACCCAAGGTGGAGTGTAATGGTATGATCTCGGCTCACTGCAACATACGCCTCCTGGGTTCAAGCAATTCTCCTGCCTCAGCCTCCCAAGTAGCTGGGATTACAGGCACCTGCCACCACACCCAGCTAAGTTTTTATATTTTTAGTAGAAACGGGGTTTCACCATGTTAGCCAGGCTGGTCTCGAGCTCTTGACTTCAGGCGATCTGCCCGCCTTCCAAAGTACTGGGATTACAGGTGTGAGCCACCATGCCTGGCCAAGGTATAGAGTTTTAAATTAATTTTTTCTTTGCTTGTTTATGCAGTCAGTATTAAGCTGTCATTAGTTTAAAATAATGCATTGTAAGATATCATTTGCAAGCATTATGGTAACCGCAAATCAAAAAATGTACAACAGATACACAAAAAATAAAAAGTAAGAAATTAAAACATGCCACCAGAGAAAATCACCTTCACTAAAAGGAAGACAGGAAGGAAGGAAGGAAAGAAGGAGGAGAAGACAACAAAACAACCAGAAAACAAATAACAAAGTGGCAGGAGTAAGTTTACACTTATCAATAATAACATTGAGTGTAAATGGACTTAACTCTCCAATCAAAAGACAGAGTGGCAGAATGGACAAAAGCCATGAGCCAACAATCTGTTGCCAACAAGGAACAAGCTTCAACTATAAAACACACAGGCTGAAAATAAAGAGATGGAGAAAGATATTCTATGCCAATGGAAACCAAAAAAGAGCAGAGGTAGCTACAATTATATCAGATGCAATAGATTTCAATACAAGAACTATATAAAAGACACAAAGAAGGTCATTATATAACGATAAAGTGGTCAATTCAGCAAGAGACTCTAATAATTATAAATATATATATACCCAACACTGGAGCACCCAAATATACAAAGCAAATATCATTAGAGCTAAAGAGAGAGATAGACCCCAATGCAATAATAGCTGAAGATTTCAATACTAGGGCATACTTTCAGCATTGGACAGATAATCCAGACAAAAAAATTAACAAAGAAACAATGGACTTAATCTGCACTATAGATCAAATGGACTTCATAGAGATTTACAAAACATTTCGTGCAAGGGCTACAGAATACGCATCCTTCTCCTCAGCACACAGATCACTCTCAAGATAGATCATATGTTAAATCAAAAAACAAGTCTTTAAAAATTCAAAAAAATGAAATTACATCAAGGTTCTTGTCTGATCATGATGGAATGAGACTAGACCTCAGTAACAAGAGGAATTTTGGAAACTATACATATGCATGGAAATTAAACAATATGCTCCTGAATGACTGATGGGTCAATGAAGAAATTAAGAAGGAAATTTAAAAAATTTTTGAAACAAATGATAATCAAAATATAGCATATCAAAATCTTTGGGATAAAGCAAAAGCAGTACTAAGAGGAAAGTTTATAGCAATAAGAGCCTACATCAAAAACTTCAAATCAACAACCTACCAATACATCCTAAAGAACTAGAAAAGCAAGAGAAAACCAAACCCAAAATTAGTAGACAAAAAAGAAATAACAATTAGACCAGAAATATATGAAACTGAAACAGAACAAACAATACAAAAGATCAACAAAACTATAAATTATTTGAAAAAATAAACAAAATTGACATGTAACCAGACTAAGAAAAAAATAAGATCCAAATAATTAAAATCAGAGCTGAAAAGACATTACAAGTAATATTGTAGAAATTCAAAGGATCATTAGAGGCCACTTTAACAACTATATTCCAATAAATTGGAAAACCTACAAGAAATTGATTAATTTGTAACCACATACAACCTACCAAGACTGAACCATGAAGAAATGCAAAACCTAAACAGACAAATAACAAGTAATGAGTCTAAAGCTATAATAAAGTCTCCCAGGCACAGTGGCTCACACCTGTAATCCCAGCAATTTAGGAGGCAGAGTCAGGCAGATCATTTGAGGTCAGGAGTTCAAGACCACACTGGCCAACATGGTGAAACCCCATCTCTAATAAAAATACAAAAAATTAGCTGTAATCCCAGGATACTGAGGCAGGAGAATTGCTTGAACCCTGGAGGTGGAGTTTGCAGTAGTGAGCTGAGATTGTGCCACTGTATGCCAGCCTGGACAACAGAGTGAGACTCTGTCTCCAAAAAAAAAAAAAGAGTCTCCCAGCAAAGAAAACCTGGGACCTGATGACTTCACTGGTGAATTTTATGAAATATTTAAAGAAGAACTAATACTAATTCTACTCAAACTATCCCAGAGAATAGAGGAAATACTTCCAAACTCATTCTATGAAGCCAGTACTACCCTAATACCAAAACTCAGACAGACACATTAAATAAAAGAAAACTAGAAGCCAGGATCCCTGATGAACTCTGATGCAAAAATCCTCAACAAGATACTAGCAAATTGAATTCAACAACATGTTAAAAAGATCATTCATCATGACCAAATAGGATTTGTCCCATTTATTTATTTGTAACTTATTCAAATAAATCAATGTAATACATTACATCAACAGAATGAAGAACAAAAATCATATGATCATTTCAATTGAAGCTAAAAAAGCATTTGATAAAAGTCAGCATTTTTTTGTGATTAAAAAAAACCCTTAAAAAACTGGATATAGAAAGAACATACCTCAACATAACGAAAGCCATATATGACAGACCCAGAGCTAGTATCATACTGAATAGGGAAAAACTGAAAGCCTTTTCTCTAAGATCTGGAACACAAGAATGGCCACTTTCACCACTGATATTCAACACAATACTGGAAGTCCTAGCTAAAGCAATCAGAGAAGAGAAAGAAATAAAGGACATCTTAATTGGCAAGGAAGAAGTCAAAATATCTTTGTTTGCAGATGATATAATCCTATATTTTGAAAAGCCTAAAGACTCCACCAAAAAACTATTAGAACTGATAAATTCAGTAAAGCTGCAGGATACAAAATCAACATAAAAAATTTAGTGCATTTCTACATGCCAACAACAAACAATTTGAAAATGAAATCAAGAAAGTAATCCCATTTACAATAGCTACACATAAAATTAAACACCCAGGAATTAATGAGAGAAGAGAAAGATCTCTACAATTAAAAAATATAAAACATTGAAAGAAATTGAAGAGAACACAAAACAATGGAAAGATATTTCATGATCATGAATTGGAAGAATCAATATTGTTAAAATGGCCATACTACCCAAAGCAACCTACAGATTTAATGCAATCCTTATAAAAAATACCAATAGCACTCTTCACAGAAAGAGAAAAAAATAACCCTAAAATTTATGTGGAACCACAAAAGACTCAGAATAGCAAAGGCTATACCAATTAAAAAGGACACAACTGGAGGAGTCATATTACTTAACTTCGAATCATACTACAGAGCTATAGGAACCAAAACAGCATAGTAGCGGCATAAAAACAGACACATAGATCCATAGAACAGAATAAAGAACCCAGAAATAAATCCATGCATCTACAGTGAACTCATTTTTGACAAAGACACCGAGAACATGCATTAGGGAAAGGACAGCCTCTTTCATAAGCGGTGGTGTGAAAACCGGATATCCATATGCAGAAGAATGAAACTAGACGCCTCTCTCTCACCATGAAGAAAAATCAAATAAAAATAGATGACAGACTTAAACCTAAGACCTCAAACTACGAACTACTCAAAGAAAACATTTGGGAAATTCTGCAGGACATTGCTCTAGGCAAAGATTTCTGTACCCCACAAGTATAGGCAACCAAAACAAAAATGAGCAAATGGGAACGCATCAAGTTAACAAGCTTCTATATAGCAATGGAAACAATCAACAAAGTGAAGAGAAAACCTACAGAATAAAAGAAAGTATTTGCAAACTACCCATCTGACAAGGGATTACTAACCAGAATATTTAAGCAGTTCAAATAATTCAATAGGAAAAAAATCTAACAATCCAATTAAAAAATAGGCAAAAGATCTCAATAGACATTTCTGAAAAGAAGGCATACACATGGCACACATGTATATGAAAAGCCGCTCAACATCACTGATCATTAGAGAAATGCAAGTCAAAACTGCAATGAGATATCATTTCACTCCAGTTAAAATGGCTTTTATCCATAAGAAAGGAAATTACAAATACAGGTGAGGATGTGGAGAAAAGGGAACCCTTGTACACTATTGGTGGGAATGTAAATTAGTGCACTCACTATTGAGAACAGTTTGGAGGTTCTTCAAAAACTAAAAATAAATTTACGTTACAATCCAGCAATCCTACTGCGAGATATATACTCACATGAAAGGAAGTCAGTATATCAAAGAGATATCTGCAAACACTATTCACAACAGCTGTGAATGGGAAGCAACCTAAGTGTCCGTCAATAAATGAATGGGTAAAGAAGATGTGGTACATCTATACAGAATGGAGTACTATTCAGTCATAAAAAAATGAGGAACTGTCACTTGCAACACTATGAATGGAGATGGAGGACATTATGTTAAGCAAAATAAGCCAGGCACAGAAAGACAGATTTCGTAAGTTCTCACTTATTGGTGAACGCTAAAAATTAAAATAATTGAACTCAACGAGATAGAGAGTAGAATGATGATTACCAGAGGCTACATAGGGTAGTGGGCATGGCTGGAAGTGTGGATGGTTAATGAGCACATAAATAGATTTAGATAGAATGAATACGATCTAGTATTTGACAGCACAACAGAGTGACTATAGTAAACAATAATTTATTGTACATTTAAAAATAACTAAAAGAGTGTAACTGGATTTTTGTAAAACAAAGGATAAAGAATTGAGGTGGTGGACATTCCATTTGCCCTGATGTGATTATTATGCATGTATGCCTGTATCAAAATATCTCATTGCCCCACAAATACATACATTTACTATGTACCCACCAAAGTTAAAAATTAAAAAAGAAATTGAATGAATATGCATGAGAACAAGTAGCTAAGTGTTACAAAGAAAAATAAATTGACACCAGAGAAAGAATAGATGAAGCATAATTTATAGTTGGGGTTGGTCAGAACAGACTTCTCTAAGTTGTCTAGGTGAAAATTGGTGGGAAATGTGGGAAGAATGGGAGGGTACACTGGGCAGAAGGAAGAGAATGTGCCAAAGCAGAAGATAAAGGAAAGCTTGGCACCTGAATGTAGCAAGGAACGGAAAAAGTAGCCCAGATGAAGCCACTGCGGCTAGAATATAGCGAGCAAGCAAAAATGTAGCACAGATGGAAATGGAGTCAGACCATCCAGGGTACTAGGTTATATTAAGGATTATGGATTTTTTTTCCAAATACAATGGGAAGCCATAGATTAATTTTAAAGAGGTCAATGGCATGCTGTGATGAACATTTTAAAAAAAAACATCACTTTAGGCACCATGTGAGGAACTCTGGAGAGGGCAGTAAGATGGTGAGTAGAATCCTTTGAAGGCTACTGCTGTATTCCGGCCTAGAGACGATGGTAGTTTTAGAAGCAATGGAGGGAAGTGAATGGTTAGGTGACATTATTTTGGAGGTAGAATTCATAGAGCTTAGTGATGAGCTCTTAAAGAGATAGGGAGAGAAAGATTTCACTAGAGTGAGAAGCAGGAAATAATCATTTAGGAATGTGATTGAGTTTACTAGAGACACATAACTAGGTTGCCAGGCAATGTTTAGGTTGGAGATGTTGATTTTTCGATGATGCCAGTCAGTTCAGCCGTGGGTTTCCTCCAGCTTGGTGTGAGAACAGAGAAGACAGATGGTTGTTTTCATCTAGGGTTGGAGTTTGGTGTGTTTGACAGAGGGGAAAGCAGTGCAGTAATTAATGTAGTGTTTGCGAAGGAGTTATACCAAGGGACTTTAAGTACCTAAATAAACAGACATGTAAAGGCAAGTGGGCCTGATGGACAGAGAGAGAGCAGTGGGTTGTGCACTGCAGTCTTAGTGAGACGGAAGATGGTGAAAGAGTGGTGGGCTTGGGTGCATTCACCGAAAGCAACACAGCGTTGTTTCCGAAGTGGACGTCTGACTTTGTGATTGTATAGGCTGCTGAGGTGGAGCGTTCCGTGAACTAACAGTGTAGTGTTTTGGATGGCTCATTCAGGATTCATGAACATTGCCTAAAATGATGACGGGAGGCAAGATGGACTGGAAGACTGCCAAGCCGGTGCTGAAATCTCAAATGGATGAAGACAGGTGACAGCTGATGACAGCAATAAAGAGGAGGAGAGTGATTCAGCGGAATGGTAGGAGTCTCAAAGGAGACAAAGGGAACCAGGTTTAGTGTCTGGAAGCAGGTAAACAGTGACCCAACTAGCAAACCTGAGGTGAGAAAACGCAGTCTTCACTTCAGAGGCAGGCAGGGGAAATGATGTTCTCAGACAGTGCTTGGGTCTCACTGAGGCAAAACTGCGCAAGGAGCGTGGGAGCAGAGATGGAGAATGTCAGGAAGCTTGCTGAGTGCAGGAACAGGACTGCGTCACGTGGAGCGATGGAGAGAGTACCCTGGCTGCAACTGAGAGTTGAGATAACAGATTTCTGGAGAGACTTCTAGGTCTGGTGGAGGATTTGTTTCTAAAGGGCTTTTAGAAGAAGGTGGGCACTTGGTCTAATACTGGTCTAAAGATGTTTTTTCTTATTTTACAAAAAATATGATAACGTGGCCGGGTGCAGTGGCTCATGCCTATAACCCCAGCACTTTGGGAGGCTGAGGGGGGCAAAGCACGAGGTTAAGAGATCCAGACCAGTCTGGCCAACATGGTGAAACCCTGTCTCTACTAAAAATACAAAAATTAGCTGGGCGTGGTGGCAGACGCCTGTAGTCCCAGCTACTTGGGAGGCTGAGGCAGGAGAATCACTTGAACCCAAGAGGCAAACGTTGCAGTGAGCCAAGATCGTGCCATTGCACTCCAGCCTGGCGACAGAGTGAGACCATAAACTGGGTGGCTTACAAAGAACAGAAATTCATTTCTCACAGTTCTGGAGGCTGGGAAGTACATGATTAAGATGCCAGCAGTTTCAGTGTCTGATGAGGGACTGTTTCCAGGTTCCTAGAGGGTGCCTTCTCACTGTGTCCTCACTTGGTGGGAAAGGGAAATCAATGATCTGGGGGTTCTCGTATCAAGAAACTAATCCCACTACTGAGAGTGGAGTCCTCACGACCTACTCACCTCCCAAGAAACTATGTATTTACTATGACACGCAGCGATGGCCAAAACAGCGTGAGGACGAACAGACATGTCTAAGAGCACATTCAATCAACATGCTGCCAGTTTACAACCTTCACTAAACATTGCATTTTTTAAAAATGTGGTAAAAATACATAACATAAAATTGACTATTTGCTATTATCTGAATGTTGGCATCCCCCCAAAATTCATATATTGAAACCTACTCAACAATGTGATGATGTTGGGAAGTGTGTGTAATCATATATACGTACTTTCAAACATGCAAAAATCTGGAGATTTTGTATTAAAATCCCTTTAAAACTTTGGGCTATCTAGAAACTACGAACCCACATTCCTAGTTAGGGAGGATCAGCTGGTGCCGAGAGGCGTGTCCTCCCAGTCCCTGGACGGAGTGGACACCACCCACCACTCTTCATTGCATTCTTGTCACCCTGGTGCTTGCTCTGCTATTTCTCTTTTCAGAATTAATAGAACAGTGAAGCAATTGTATAGCCACATCTCTAGAAATATCAGAAAATGAAAGACTTAACAGGGCCTTGTGTTTCAAGAAAAGTGAGAGAAAACATATTTCTTGGCGGAAGTGAAGTTACATGTTTAATGTGTAAACAAAGTACATCCCAAGACTATAATCCGGCCAGGTTATTTTTGTTACCTAGCCACCTCCTGAGGGTGGTGTATTTACCTCCCTGATTTACATAAACTCTTTATTTCTTCAAGTTTTAAATAATTAATGTAAAGTTAAAAGCTAACAAAATTTCAAGGACATAGAACATCCCTAATTTTCATCAAGTCTTTGGCTAGGAAAAGTGCCCAGACTTTGAGCTTGTTGGGAAAAATATAGGGTATCAATGAAGTGATCAATTGAAATATTATCCTCAGTGTTTGTACATAGAAAAAACAGTGACACATTTTCTGTGTTGCGTGTGTGTGTGAAAGGGGTCACGTAGCTCTGTGTGATTCATTGGCACATGGTCTCATTGTTTGTGCCAAATCAATCAGTAGAGATGGGAACATTAAATCATTGTATGTCAACATCACTGTAGAAAAAAAAGGTTCTAGTACACAGAACGGGCACGTCCTGTCACCAGAAAAAGTGCACTGACTTCTTTTTGAAAGTAAAAATATAGTAAACACCAGATATCCTGGCACTATGATTCCTTCTAATCTAAAATATCCTAACAATTCCAAATAGTAAGAACTAAATTTTAGTTCTTTTCCTGTTGGATGACTTTACCTATGAACATCTTTGCTTGGTAATAAGAATGCAGTGAATTACTGCATTGCTGGACAAAAGCTGAAAACAACACTTAGCGTGAATGCAAATGTCCAGTTTCTACTCAGAAATGGAGGAGGGCACCAGTATCCATCGACCCCTGTCTGACATCTGCTGGTGCCCCATGACATTAGAAAATACCCATGACCCAGACAAGTCATGCACCTGCACAGAGGGTATTCATTTTCTAGAGCTGCCTAACAAAGTGCCACAGACTGAGTGACATGACACAGTAGAAACCTATTCGGCTCTGGCTCTGGACATTAGAAGTGTGAAATATGGAGGTCAGCAGGGCGGAGGTGCCTCTGAAGGCTTTAGGGAAGACTCTGTTCCATGGCTTTCTCTTACTTGCGGCATTGCCAGCACTCCCTGGCCTCCCCAAGCTCACAGATGCATCATTCCAATCTCTGCCTCCATTGGCACACGGCATTCTCCCTGTGTGTTCTTAACTGTGTCCCTTCTCTTCTTTCAAAGACAGCAGTCATATTCGGTTAGGGCCCACCCAAATGTCCGCATCATAACTTGATGACGTCTGCAAAGATTCTATTTCCAAGCAAGTTTACAGGTCAGGACTTCAACACATCTTTTTCGTGGGTACAATTCAACCCATCACAGAGCGACAATGCAGAAGGACAGACTGTGATCCCTGAATTAAGTCTTTCGTTACACTCTGACCCAGCCACATCTCATCTCAGCCGCGGCCACCTTGCTTTCTCCCCTCATTTTGGTTTTGGAGTCATCTCCGGCTTTATCTTCTTCCCTGAGGGTCAATGTCCACTTTCATCAATGCACACAGGTTTCTGACTGTGAACAGCTGCCCTGCTAGCATGCTCTTTTCCTTACTGCAAACCCCGGAAATAGATCTTCTTGATTGGAACCTAGAAAGCCCTTCCTATAAATCACTCCTATCGATCACCTTCCTCCTGCCTTAGATCTTCCCTGGGCTGCACGGGTTTCCATGGTTGTCACTTCAGTCACCTCCTTGCAACTTTTGTCCTGCCATCCTTCCCTTTCACCCACCTGTGGGAACCCAACCTCGAATAAGTCCAGTTCTTTAGTCTGGGCTCATGCCTGGGCAGCTGAGCACTGTGAAAGGAAATCACACATCTGTTTACCTAGCTAGCATTCTCTTCCGTTTTCTGCATAAACATTTCATTCCATCCATAAGCTCCTAAACCTGTGACATCATAAGTTTCCTCTCATCCACATCTTTCTCCTCAACTCTTAATTCATGGGGGAAATACACCTATACCTTCTTAAATACATGGAGAAAACACACGGGTACCTTCTTAACTGCAAGCTGCCAAATCTACAAATTGACCGTACTATGCCCCCATAACTTTTCAAAACAAACAAAGTTGATCTAAGATCTTAAACTACATCCCTCATCTGTGGATTCAATCCTTTTCAATCTTCTAGAGATCTCTGTGCCTGTTAATGGTTGTCTCCTGTATCTTCACTCCATCCTCTTCAGTGACTTTTTTTCTATTTAAACCTGAAAAGTCTTCCATTTTCTAGGAACAAACAGTCTTTTTCTCTCCAAAACACCCTCCGTTATCCTGGTATTCACCTTCAGTTTGTATAACCATTATAATGTGATTTTATATGGTATTTTACATGGATTTCCAGATTTGATTTTCTCCCTCAATTCCCATTTTCAGCTCAACTTCATGAATGATCTCTATTTGCTGTCAACAATTAGACACATTGGTTCTTAGATCCAGTAGACTCTCTCAACCGACTACCCGGAGGTTGTTCAAGACCTGCATGTTGCTGAATCCAGCAGCATATTTTCATCCTTTTTTCTTCTCTTTTCTGCAGCATGTGACACTTTCTTATTCTCTACTTTCTGAAGTGTTCTCGTCTTGGCTTCTTGACACTCAGAACTTCTGGTTTTCTTCCTAATTCTCTGATGTGTCTTCTCATTCTTCATTGCAGGCACCTCTCCCTCTCTTGTGTGTTCTATTTTTGTTGTGTTTTTTCCGAGACGGAGTCTCACTCTGTCACCCAGGCTGGGGTGCACTGGTGCGATCTCAGCTCACTGCAACCTCTGCTTTCCAGGTTCAAGTGATTCGCGTGCCTCAGCCTCCCAAGTAGCTGGGACTACAGATGTGTGCTACCATGCCCAGCTAATTTTTGTATTTTTAGTAGAGACAAGGTTTCACCATGTTGGCCAGGCTGGTGTCCAACTCCTGACCTCAGATGATCCGCCTGCCTCGGCCTCCTAAAGTGCTGGGATTACAGGCATGAACCAGTGTGTCTCGCCTGTTTTTTTTGTTTGTTTGTTTTTAAGTACAATTTCCATTTTATTTTTCTGCAGAGAACAGTCCGCCTTCAGTCTTTAAGGACTCAGCTCCTTACATGGGCTTTGGTGGGGGTCATGGGGCAGCACCCACAGGTCTAAATCGGGATGGGGGTGTTGGTCCTTACGGGCTTCACAAGATCGACTCCTGATGACTTTGCTGTGAATTGCACAACTCACTCACACAGTAATGTAGCTTCACATCCAGCTTGGGAAGCACATAGGCATCGACGACGCTCGCTTCAGAAATGTCCCTGACTGCTGCGGCCTCCTCTGTGCTCCCAATGATGAATCTCTTTTTTTTTTTTTTGAAGGAAAAAAGTTTGTATTAACTTCATGGATTTGAACATTTTTGGGTCTCCTCATCTCTAGCTTCATCTTATCCCTGCTTCCTCCTGCCCCGATCCATGCTAAGAATACACTTAGTGGGGCTTCCAGAATGGCACCTAAGGACATGGCTTCCTTTGCCCCTGCGAGAGCTTTTTTTTTTTAATTTTAATTTTTTTATTGCATTTTAGGTTTTGGGGTACATGTGAAGAACATGCAAGACTGTTGCATAGGTACACACATGGCAGTGTGATTTGCTGCCTTCCTCCCTATCACCTATATCTGGCATTTCTCCCCATGCTATCTCTCCCCAACTCCCCACCCCCTGCTGTCCCTCTCCTATTGCCCCCACAACAGACCCCAGTGTGTGATGCTCCCCTCCCTGTGTCCATGTGTACTCATTGTTCAACACCCACCTATGAGTGAGAACACGCGGTGCTTGATTTTGTGTTCTTGTGTCAGTTTGCTGAGAATGATGGTTTCCAGATTCATCCACGTCCCTACAAAGGACACAAACTCATCGTTTCTTACAGCTGCATAATATTCCATGGTGTATGTGTGCCCCAATGACGAATTTCTTACTGGCCTCGCCCTTGGGCACCCACTGGGCACAGTTCATGCAGTGAATAGGCTGCACGTGGCCGTGGTCCTTTTTGGCATGACCGTTGTTCCTTCTTTTGTCATCTTGGAGGCATGGACCAGAGAGAGCCTTTTTGTTTGTTTGGCTCTGTCACCCGGGCTGGAGTGCAGTGGTGCGATCTCGGCTCCCTGCAACCTCCACTGCCCAGGTCCAATTGCTTCTCCTGCCTCAGCCTCCTGAGTAGCTGCGATTACAGGCACCCGCCACCACGCCCAGCTAATATTTGTATTTTTAGTAGAGATGGGGGTTTCACCATGTTGGTCAGACTGGTCTCAAACTCCTGACCTCAGGTGATCCGCCTGCCTCAGCCTTCCAAAGTGCTGGGATTGCAGGCTCAAGCCTCCGTGCCTGGCCTGTTTCGAACAATAATATTGCTCACAGCAATGGTGGCTGACGGAGCCAACCCTTGACTGGCTGCTTTTCCTTCCTCATTTCACTTTCCTACCAATATTCCCTGTTCTTTTTTTTTTCACTAGTACTTTTTTCTTCTTCTTTTTTTTAATTGTACTTTAGGTTCTGCAGTACATGTGCAGATCATGCAGGATGGTTGCCTAGGTACATACATGGCGATATGGTTTGCTGCCTCCATCCCCCCGTCACCTACATCTGGCATTTCTCCCTATGTTATCCCTCCATTACCTCCCCACCCGCCACTGTACCTCCCTTGGCCCCCACAACAGACCCCAGTGTGTGATGCTCCCCTCCCTGTGTCCATGTGTTCTCATTGTTCGACACCTGCCTATGAGTGAGAACATGCGGTGTTTGATTTTCTGTTCTTGCGTCAGTTTGCTGAGAAGGATGGTTTCCACATTCATCTATGTCCCTACGAAGGACACAAACTCATCATTTTTTATGGCATAGTATTCCCTGATGTGTGTGTGCCACATTTTCCTTGTCCAGTCTATCATCGATGGGCATTTGGGTTGGTTCCAAGTCTTTGCTATTGTAAACTGTGCTGCAATGAACATTTGTGTGCATGTGTCCTCATAATAGAACGATTTATAATCCTTTGGATATACACCCAGTAATGGGATTGCTGGGTCGAATGGAATTTCTATTCTAGGTCCTTGAGGAATCGCCACACTGTCTTCCACAATGGTTGAACTAGTTTACACTCCCACCAACAGTGTAAAAGTGTTCCTATTTCTCCACATCCTCTCCCCATTCTTTACAGATACACTACCTGCATTTGCATCCCTGCCTTGAAGTCTGTTCCTGGAGAAAACCAAAGTAAGACATCATCCTTCTTTGCACTCTCTTCCTTTCTTTCTTTCAGTCGGTCACCAAGTTCTATTAATTCCACCTCGCAATGACCTCGAGGAGCTAGCCACGGGTCCTCAGGCCCTCGCCTCGAGCCGGGCTCCCACTGCGTCGTCTGCGGCCGGCATCACCGCTTCGCCTACCTGCCTCCCTTCAATTCCTTCCCCTTGGATCTTTTTGCTTTTTCCACTTGGTGACCATCTAAAGATGCGAATTTGACTATATGACCACTACCCTAGGCTTCTGAGGTCTCAGTTGACATGTAACTTCCTGGGAGAAGCTTTCTATCATTTTTTCCCATTCTAGGCAGCTATTAAAAGAATTAGCCTGTCCTTTCCCTTTCACAGGACCTCACACGCTGCACCGTGACTCTGGACTGGCGCTATTCCTGACTAGACTGTGACCTCTCTAAGAACAGCAATGGGGTTTTCCTCCCCTTCCCTTCTATTTTCCCTTCCCATTTTCTTCCCTTCCCATTTTTCCCCCTGCTTATATTCCGTTCCCTTCCCATTCTCCCTTCCCTTCCCATCTCCCCTCCCTCCCCTCCCCTCCCCATTTTCCGTTCCCTCCTCTTCCCTTTCCCTCCCCCCACTCCCTTCCCCCTCCCCCTCCCCTCCACTCCCTTCCCCCCTCCTCTCCTCCCCCTCCTCTCCCCCTCCTCCCCTCCCCTCCCCCTCCTCCCCTCCCCTCCCCATTTTCCTTTCCCTCCTCTTCCCTTTCCCTCCCCCCCACTCCCTTCCCCCCTCCCCCTCCCCTCCACTCCCTTCCCCCCTCCTCCCCTTCCCCCTCTCCCCTCCCCCCTCGTCCCCTCCC
>CAUYQU010092255.1:0-22088 GCA_963574635.1 Cheracebus regulus
AAAATCAACAAGGATATCCAGGACTTGAACTCAGACCTGGAACAACTAGACTTAACAAATATTTACAGAACTCTCCTCCCACAAATCCACAAAACATACATTTTTCTCAGTATCACATTATACCTATTTTAAAAGTGACTAATTGGAAGTAAATCACTCTCCAGCAATTGCATAGCATTTCACAGGTTTGAATAAAATATTGGTTTGCTGCTTATTTGTTATTTTCATCCCCTATTCCTTTCTGTCTCCATTGTTAACCACAATTATTGGCATAAAAGAGGGTTTTAATACCCATTTTTAGACTGCATTCTAGCCTGGACAATAAAACAAGAATCCCATTCCTTCTCCCTCTTTCTCGCCCTCTTTCTTTCTCTCTTTCATTCTTTTTTTTTCTTTCTTTTGCTGTTTCTTTCTTTCTCCTTTTCTCTCTTTTTTTTTAAAAAAAAAGAAAGAAAAAAATAAAAATAAATAAATAAAAAAGTAGTTGATAAAAATAGTAAATCTAGAAGAGAAAATAATAATGCATTTCATGTTTAACAAAATTTTTTTAAAGCTTATAACAATTGACTTTTTATTTTAAAAGTATGCCATATAGAAGATATAATTGAATCTAAATATTTTCCCAAGAATATTTCAGAAGACAATTGCTTTTAAGAAGGAAAGTTGGAAGGGCTAAAATTCAGGGCAGAAATAATGGGTCATCTGGAGAAGATAAAACATAAACTGGCAAAACTTAGGAAAGCAGTAAAAATAAAACTATTCCAGAAGGAAGAAAAAATATCACAAGGAATGTAAGGGAAAATATACACTGTGGAAAATACAACATGAAATCTATAAAAAAAAAAAGTATGCAAAATAATATGAAGATGATTTTAAAACTAGGGAGATGGGGATAGAGATAAAAGACAGGCACAGGGGAACTGGCACACAGAAGATACTTTGTTCCTGAGAAGAAAACCAAAATAATAGAGAGTAACCAATATTTTGGAATATATTAAAAGAAGCCTTCGCTCTATATGCTTAAAGAGCACACCACATGGTAGCAAAACTGATTCAGAATAATTTGCCCTGGGCATATCATAAGAAATATGTAAACCTTCAGAAATAAAGTAAGAATACTTTAGACAACTGGGAGAAATGATCATGTTGACCTCAGATTTCATTTTACATTCAATTCTAAGAGACAGTGGTGTAACACCTTCAAGATTCTTAAGGAAATAAAGTTAGTCCAAGTATTTTATAGACAGCCAAGTTATTTTCCAAGTATAAATGCTATATATATATATATATTTTTTTTTGAACACGTAAGAACTCAGTGAGTATCATTACCATGAGTCCAATTTGAAGCAACTATAAGAACATAAACATAAACTACAAACAAGTGCCTGGGGAAAGTAAGACAAAGGACTGCCGCTAGGAAAATCACTGTCATCTAACCAGCACACACACAGATGGAATACTCACCATTTTCATGGGTATCATAGGCATTTCCTTTTTAAATATTGAGGCACAGTCATTTCATCCATATTTTAAATATTCATACATTTCCACAATGCTGTAAGAAATCTAATAATTTTTAAGTATTGAAATCTGTTGATAAAAGTTGCAAATCTAGAAGAGAAAATAATAATGCATTTTGAGTTTTGAACAAATGGTTTGAATGAAATATTGTCTCTAGTCAATTATAGACAAAATTTATGAAACATTCAGACTGATAAATATGATAAAATTGGTGGGTTTGAAAGTCTTCGAAGCAACTTTTTTATGACTTGAATCAATATTCTATTTTTGCTGGATCCTCAAGAAAAGTAATTCATCAAGGCCAAATAACAGAAGGAAGAGACTCGAATTTACTCATTTTTGTTTTAATGTTACACAGGCAGAAAGATGGCCCTCCTCCCCCACACACTAACTAAGATCACTCCCAAAGAAAAATGCTTTTGAAATATTTATTAAGGTTCCCACGCTACCCCACCCACCAAAAGAAGTTGTCAGATTTTAGGAAGAAAGAACAAATTCAGGGTTTTTTTTTTTAGTGTTTTATTGTGGGAATAAACATACTGAGCCCCCAGAGAAGAGCTAGAAATGGAGTTGCATGCTTCAGAGGTGAGAGCCTGGGGAGCCAGAAAGAAAGGACAGATCTGGAAGAGCAGCAAGTGTTTCTTGTTGCCATGTCAATATTTGCTAGAAGAAATACAGCACAGTGCAATTTCGAAACACTGAATGATAGAGTTCATTGCTATTTCTAGCTACTCTTTGTCCTGGCCCCCATCCAACTGCATTCCAGCAAATAAACTATGAGGTAGCTATTGCTTTAGGAAAGTAAATTAACAGTAGCAAAGAAATACATTGTGATTTTCAAAAGCTTAGGCCCTAAGTGTATTCATGAAAAAAGAAGAAACTCGATAAATCAAAGTTAAGATTACTAAATATATAGATAAAATGTGCCCAGAATGGTGCGAGGAGGAGGAAAAATGGAAGAGAAACAAAGATTGAGTAGAAACTATAAGTCTTCCTTCCTTTGGGCTTTTCTAGAAATTTCAGGTTGATACTATGCTCCATTTCTCAGAGGTTCTGGGAGAAAGCAAGGACCCAGCTGGAGCTAGTCGTACAGAAGTTGAGACAAACTGCAAAGTTCACCACTTCATATTTTGGTACAGGAGAAGCACAGCTCTCTCCATGTACCTTGACAGCATGTAGGGCCACAGAAAGATTACCACTTTTCCTAAGGCCACTGTAGTATTAGAT
The DNA here is from genome assembly GCA_963574635.1 of Cheracebus regulus. NCBI lineage: Eukaryota > Metazoa > Chordata > Mammalia > Primates > Pitheciidae > Cheracebus > Cheracebus regulus. The sequence continues at coordinate 2,749 of CAUYQU010092255.1, forward strand.
CAAAAGAATGCTACAGAGTTCTTTGAGCCGTGCATTGGAGTAAACAGAGAGGAATTCAAAACCAAATGAACTGACAATCAAGATTAAAAGTGACTTGGAGCCATGCCAGGTGAATAGACTGCAAGTCCAAGACCTGTCCAGGTAAAATTCGGCTCAGGCAGGACAGCATGGGAAGAAAGTGGCTAGAAGAAAAGGCTTCTTTCCTGGTGTCATAGCCTATGTACGTTTCCACACTTTAAAGGCAGTATTAAGCAAAGGAGAAAAGGCTCCAAAGTTACCAATTCCAGATTCCTTCTATTGTTCAAACGTTGTTCCATTATGTGATAAATGTAAAACTGCCATTTCTATAGGTTAATGATCAAATATGGGCAGTTCCTCAGTGCTTCACCTAATAGACTGTTCTAGAAAAATAAAGCTACATTTTTTACTGTTTTCTATTCTCTGTTTTAATTCTCCTGTAAACTGTATATTTCTTGCCATCTGCTAACTTTGGGCTTAGTTTAATTTTATCATTCATTAAAATATAAATTGGGTTGTTTATTTGAGTTCTTTTTTTTGTAATGTAGCAATTTTTTAATTACAAATTTTCCCCTTGGCACTGTCCTTGCTGCATCCATAAGTTTTAGTATAACATTTTTTATTTTCATTGATCTCAATATGATTTCTAATTTCCCTTTTGGTTTTTTCTTTGATTTATTTGCTGTTCGAGAGTGTGTTGTTTAATTGCTACATATTTGTGACTTTTTTAATTTTCCTTCTACAGGTAATTTCTGGTTTTATTCCATTCCATACAAAATATTTGGTATGCTTTCAGTTGTCTTAAATTTGTTAAGGCTTATTTGGTGTCCAAATATGTGACCTACAATAGAGAATGTTCTGTGTGTACTAGAGAATAATATACTTTCTGTGGCTATTGGGAGGAATATTCTGTATCTCTGTTAATTTCATTTGTTCTATAGTGATGTGCAAATACACAATTTCCTTATTGGTTTTCTGCCAGGATATTATATCCATTATGGAAAGTGGGGAACTAAAGTCCCTCACTGTTTTCATCTGCTGTCCATTTCTCCCTGCTGTTTCCTAAATATTTGCTTTATATATTTAGGGACAATGATGATCATTATATAATGCCCTTCACTGTTTTTTATAAAAGTATTTTATGTCTTTATTTTTACATAACTATAGCCACCACTGCTCACTTTTGGTTACAGCTTGAATAAATTATCCCTACACTTTTATTTCTCTTCCCTTCACACACGTACTTTATGTTATTGACATCACAATTTACCATTTTATATTGTGTGTTGATTAAATATTTGTATAATTACAATTGTACCTTAGTATCCACAGAGTGGATACCAAGAACTCAAACAACTCAAATATACAATGGTATGCAGGATCCCTCACAGATACTAAAATCTGTATATGCTGAAGAATCTTTTCAAAAAATGGCATAGTACTTGTATATAACCTATGCACATCCTATCATATACTTTCAGCCATCTCCAGACCACTTATAATAGCTAATACTGTGTAAATGCAATGTAAATAGTTGTTATATCATATTGGTTTTTATTTTTATGTTTTATTGTTGTATTATTATTTTTTACTTTTTTCTCCAAGTATTTTTAATCAGCAGTTTGTTGAAAACACAGATATAGGAACTGCAGGTACAGAGGGATGACTGCATAGTTATTTTTTTTAACATTTTTGCATTTAAAAGTCATTTTAAAGTCTAACTTTTATATTAGACTTTAAAATGACTTCCCCATTATTGTTACAATATTGTAGTGTTCTGTATTTGTTTATATATTTACCTTTACTGGAAATATTTATACTTTTATGTGGTTTATTTTTACTGTTTGGCATCCTTTCATTTCAACTTGAAGAACGTCCCTCAGTATTTCTTGTAAAGTAGTCCTAATACTGATAAATTCCATCAGCTTTTGTTTGCCCAGAAAATTCTTTATCTGTCTTTCATTTTTGATGGAAGGGTTTACCATGTATAGTATTCTTGGTTGGCTGTTTTTCTTTTCAGCATTTTCAATATATTCCCTTCTTGCTTGCAATGTTTCTGCACAAAAATCTGCTAGCAATCTTATGGAGGTTTTCTTGTTGGTGATGAGTTGCTTTTCTCTTTCTGCCTTAAAAATTGTCTCTTTGACTTTTACAATTTGATTACTATTTGTCTCATGGTTCACCTTATTTGGGATACCTTGAGTTTTCTGGATTTTAATGTCCATTTTCTTCCCCAGCTTTCAGGTTTTGACTATTATTTCTTTGAATATGCTCTCTACTGCTTTTTCTGTAGTTTTCCTACTAGGATTTTCATAAAGCATATATAAGTATGCCCAGTGAGTTCCCCTTAAGTACCTTAAGCTTTCTTTACTTTTTTCCCTTTTTTGTTTTGCTGCTCTGATTTCATAACTTTCTATGACCTGACTTTGAATTCATTAATTGTTTCTTCTGCCTATCTAGTCTGCTGTTTAACCACTCTAGTGAATTTTAGTTCAGTTACTGTATTCTTCAGCTCCATGATTTGTTTGTTACTTTGTTGGATTTTCTATCTCTGTGTTCATGTATTGTTCTCCTGAACTTGTTGAGCATTTTTATGATGGTTGTTTTGGATTCTTTTTCAGGTGAGTTATATATTCTCATTTCTAAAGATTTATCTTGTTTTGTTTATAACATATTCTGTTTCTTATTTCCTTTTTTTTTTCTCTTTGCATTGGTGTCTACCAATAAAAAGACTAATAACAAATCAACTAAATAACTTCCTCTCTTAGTCTTTGTGGACTGTTGTCACGCAGGTGAAGATCCTCACCAATCAGCCTAGCTACTGACTCTGGGGGCCTCTGAAACCTTCATGCTAGTTCAGACCACCATGTTTGTTCTCAGTATCCCTTAGGCATTGAGAATATGCTCGTCCTGTTGATGCTCTGACATAGCAAGATAGAAGACAGCAACTGAGCTGAAATGTGGAACTGTAGCATGTGCTAGCCTCCTATTTCAAACCATAGTCTTTGTAGCCCCTGAACATCTGTAGTATACCAGGTACTTTCAGCAATACAGGACAGGCAAGGAAGAAGGATGTGCCTCAGGAATGCCTCAGAAAACTCAGAACACTGTATGCAAGGTCTTGTCCTTCTGTTTGATCCCAGAGAAAAATTGAAGCTGAGGGTTTCTTCATAATCATATGGTGCTGTTCCAGTAGTAGGGCTTTTGGTGACAGAGTGTCTTAAACTCTTCCATCAGTTTCATTGTGAAAGGTTCACAGTCATCCTGGATTTATGAACTTTTCAACTAGTTTCTGGATTTCCCACAAAGGGAATTGTCTATATTTTGTTGTTGAATTAGTGCATCTATAAGTGGGGAGTGATAGAAATCAGGGCTTCCTATTGCAACATCTTGCTGATTTTATGATTTTCTATCATTCCTTCAGAATGCAAAAAATAAAGATTATTTTATATAGCTACTAAGTGGTGAATTTGAAAACAGAATTTAAATCTGCTTTTAGATTTATCAGACCCTAGAAGCACAAAGTTAATCTAAAATGATATTTATTGCCTATTTAACTTGTAAGTAGAGAGTGCATAAATAAATGCAGGTCTGTCTAAATCTGTTTTTTTTTTTAAGTAAATTGTATGGCTATTTTTTTCTGTTTGTAAGGATTGAAACAACAAATATTTTTGTCCTTTTTGTAATAGTAATCTATTTCTTTATATGCCATTTCTGTTTGTTCATAATAAAGAATGCATGAATTTATTATTACTAAACATATCAATACATTCTTTACCATTTATTTTTTTCCTACCCTGAAATTCCTTGAATTGATAAACCATATTAACTTCTATTTTTGTATCATTTTAATACAAATTATGTCTTTGTTTTTAATAATATGTATACCTATGAGTTGAGTGATGTTTCACAGGATATACTGTTACTCTTTAAATATGTAATTAATGAAAAAATTTAAGCATTATTTATTGTTTTCCACTATTTGTAAGTTGAATGTATTTGCCTTGTAAATAAAATTATTTTATATAGGAATGACTTTTCTCCACCTTTTTTTTTGATTCCTTAATCCCTCTGCTTATATAATCTGTATAAGGACCCCCACAATATACAATTTATATTAGCCCCAAAATGCTATATCTGGAAATGTAAATATTATTTTATTATTCAGTTTTTCTAAGAAAAAAATCTTATTATTCTCACCTAAATATACCTCAAAATGAATTTGTCAGTCAAATTATCAAAATCAGTAAAAACTCAGTAGGATTTTATTGACTTGACATTAAACGTTTACATTGATGGTGGGGTGGGATTTGTGTCATTATAATCTTTGCCATCTAGAAGCACAGGATTGTTCTTTTTTCATTTTTTTTTAGGATAAATTCCTTGCATGTCTATTAATCTTTCCTTATGTGCCTCATTTGTTTGTGCTCTTGTTTAGAAATGTTTTTTAAGCTATTGATCAGAAAATACAGTTTGTATTCCCAAAAGTATATTCTCTGAGATATTAACAATGACTAACAAAAAAAATTATATGGTGTTACATTTGGGAAAATGCTGATTTTACTTTAACAGGATTTTTTTCTATTTTCTTTTCAGATTTTTGTTTGTATACTGTATTCATTGCAAACCGTGAAGGGTTTTTTTTTTTTTTTAAATTTATTTGAACAAAAACCCTCTTAAAGGGCCATATCTAGGGTTTCCAGTTAAGGGAAGTCCATTGGGACTTTGGGGTTTATTACATCTGGGATCACCTTTATGCATATAACATATTTTTTTGGAATTTCTTTTGTCAAAAATTTACTGGTGCCAAATTTTGTTTTGTTTCCCCTAAACTATGTATTTCACTTTATTTTTTAAAGATATATTTGTTTGGTATATAAATATATTGTGTGGCAGATAAACTATATTCTGTCAGTACATTATAGAAATTTTGCACCATGCTTTCATTGTGATGAATAATCATCAGTTCAATTTTTTTATTTGTATACATAATCTGTACATTTCTTTCTAGTTCCTTTGAAGGTTTTCTCTTTGTCTCTATATTAAGCATTTTCATTACCATATATTTTGGTGAATATATTCTTAGCCTGATAGGGATTTATTGGGTTTTCTGAATCAAAATTGATGTCTTTCATTGGTCATAAAAAATTATTTGCCAATTTTATTTTATGCATTGCACCACTACTATTTTTTCTCCATTCTAAAACTAAAAATTGAATTTCTTTGAACTTAGCACTCTATTCTCTGTTATTTCAGCTTATTTTCCTTGCTTTCCATACTTTTATTTCTTTGTTTTTTGTTCTGGATTTTTCATTTCTATCTTTTAGTTCATAAATTCTTTTTTCAACTCCATATAGTGTATTAGTCAGGGTTTTATAGAGAGACATGACTAATAGGATAGATGTACATATAAAATGGAGCTTATTAAGGAATATTGACTCACACTATCACAAGCCAAAGTTCCGTAATAAGCCATCTGCAAGCTGAGGAGCCAGGAAGCCAGTCCAAGTCCCAAAAACCTCAAACATAAAGAAGCCAACAGTGCAGCCTTCAGTCTGTGGCTGAATGCCCAAGAGCTCCCAGCAGACCACTGGTATAGGTCCAAGAGTCCAAAAGCTGAAGAACTTGGAGTTCGATGTTTGAGAGCAGGAAGCATGGGAGAAAGATGGAGGCTGGAAGACTTAGTCAGTCTAGTCCTTTCATATTCCTCTGCCTGCTATTATCCTAGCCACACAGGCAGCTGATTAGATGGTACCCACCCAGATTGAAGGTGGATCTGTCTCTGCTAGTCTACTGACTCAAGTGTTAATCTCCTTTGGCAACACCCTCACAGACACACCCAGTAATGATACTTTGCATCCTTCAGTTCAATGAAGTTGACCCTCAATATCAACCATCACAAGTCTACCCCTAGTCAACTTGAACCCATACACATCTCCTGAAATCATACATAATTGTCAAATAAAGACAGTGATAAGGTCATAATTATGCCTAACATAATACAACTATCCTTCATACAACCAGAAATGCACCAATCCCCAATCCAAATGCTACTACATAAACACTTAAATTCTGATATGAACTCCATAAATCTTATGTCACATAGTAAAGGAAAAATACAATAAAATAAAGTTTTTTTCTTCATACAAGCGTATACATGCACAAACATGTTCTTAACAAAATGAAAAGGAAATACTCATGACAATTACAGCCCTCATTTCTGCAACGGGTCATGTGGTCATAGCTGGTATTGATGACTATCTTCTTCTACTATCCATTCTGTATTTCTTTTGCCTTCAGCAAGCACCTCAGCACGTTGTGGTTTTTTACCTGGTGGAGTGACCAAAACCTTCATTCCTAAAGGATCTGGGCCATTTGTAGTCCTGCCTGGACTGGGCTGTTGTAGTTTCCCATTGACCTTAATCACAGGGCATGGTAATACTAAGAGACGGCTCAAGGGATCTCCTGTATTCCATGCATGCTCTTCCTTACCTTCATTGTGGAGTAGTAGACTGATTTCATCTTGATAGTCCAGGTCAATCACCTTTTCCAACACTGTAATTCCCTTCTTAACCTGTTAACTTAGAAGTAGGAGGATCTCAAAGTGGATAGGTGGCAATCTTAACTTCCAATATAATAGAATCATTGTTGTGTTTCCTGGTGGCAGCATCTTTCCTTCTGGAACTAAGACTTCTAGGCCAGCAGAACATAATGTTACGGGAATAGGAAGCAAAAATTTTGCTATTGGGTCCCTAGGGGTGATGGTGAGTGGTGCCACTTCCACTTCCACCCCTCGATTCCTGACCCATAAATCCTAGCTATGGGAGAAACAGTCCCATATACTGGATACTGATTCAGAGCATACACAGCCTTTTGGAGAATTTTGCCCCAACCCTGCAAAGTGTTGTCACCTAGTTGGCATTGTAATTGTGACTTCAAAAGGCCATTCCACCATTCTGTCAATCCAGCTGCTTCAGGATGATGGGGAGCATGGTAAGATCAGTGAATTCCATTAGCATGAGTCCACTGCCACACTTCTTTAGTTGTAAAGTGAGGGCCTTGGTCAAAGGGAAGGCCGTGTGGAATACTACAACAGTGGATAAGGCATTCCATGAGACCACAATGGTAGTCTTGGCAGAAGCATTGCATGCGGAATAGGCAAGCCCATATCTGGACTGTCTATTCCAGTGAGGACAAACCACTGTCCTTTTCATGATTTCAGAGGTCCAATACAATCAACCTGCCAGCAAGTAGCCAGGTGATCACCCCGAGGAATGGTGCCATATTTAAGGCTCAATGTTGGTTTCTACTGCTACAGATTGGGCATTCAACAGTGGCCATAGCCAGGTCAGACTTGGTGAGTATAAGTCTACATTGCTGAGCCCATGCATAATCTCCATCCTGCTGCCATGGCCATTTGTTCATGGGCTCATTGGGTGATGATAGGGGTGGCTGGAAAAAGAGGCTGAGTGGTGTTCACAGAACAAGTCATCCTATCCACTTGGTTATTAAAATCCTCCTCTGTTGAGGTCACCTTTTGGTAAGCACTTACATGAGATATGAATATCTTCACAGTTCATAACCACTCAGAAATAGTCATCCACATACCTCTTCTTCAAATTTCTTCGCCACCAATTTTCCAACTGTGCTTCTTCCAAGTCTCTGACCATCCAGCCAAACCATTGGCTAAAGCCAGCGAATCATTATATAATCTCGAATCATGAATCTGGCCATTTCTCCTTCCAAGCAAAGTGCACAACGAGGTGCACTGCCAGAAGTTTTCTCTGGCACAAAAGGCCCATCAAAATTTAGGATTTCAGTGTCCCCAGCCTCATCAGGGTCCTCCCACATGTCCCCATTCCAAGTTGCAGGGTCCCATTCTTTTTCAATCAATGCTCTCACATTAACACTAGACACCTAGTGAAGCTGCGCATGCATCTTTCCTTGCAGGTCAGCCATTCGTGTGATAAGAGCCTGTGTCTCATTTTCCATAATTTCAACTCTTTCTCTACAGGAGATAAGACTGTCACTCAGAGCAATCTTAGAAGATTTGAGGCTCAATATGTGCTTCTGAAGTTGGGAGATAGAATCCCTGAGTTCATCATTTTCTTTTACCGCTTTGTCTAGTGAACTTAGCAGCAACCAACCAACTTCATTATATTCCTTGGTTCTCCACGTATGGTCAAAGATATTATGTATAAAGTCACTAAACTCTTTGCTTCTCATGAGCAGTGGATCAGGAGTATCTAATGCATTTATTTTGCAAAACTGTCTAAACAGTTCATGCCAAGGACAATCAGTGTTCTCCATACTATTAGAAGTAGAGTTCTTAGCATTTTTGGGTATAATCATATTAAGCAGAAAACTCCAGAAACCCCAAAAACAAACAAAGAACTCCGTCCTAAAAACTATGTTCCTCTAGAACCACTAGAGGTACCAAAATCTCTATGAGTCAGATTTCTCTAGACGGACAGGACTAATAGGATAGATGTGTATATGAAAGGAAGTTCCCTAAAGAGTATTGACTCACATGATCACAAGGTGAAGTCCCACAATGGACCATCTGCAAGCTGAGGTGCAAGGAAGCCAGTTTGAGTCCCAAAACCTCAAAAGTAGGGAAGCCAACAGGGCAGCATTCAGTCTGCAGCTAAAAGCCCAAGAGCCTCTGGTAAACCACTGGTGTAAATTCGAGTCCAAAAACTGAAGAACTTGGAGTCCAATGTTACAGGGCAGAAAGCATCCAGCACAAGAGAAAGATGGAGGCCAGAAGACTTAGCCAGCCTAGTTCTTCCAGGTTCCTCTGTCTGCTTTTATGCTAGCTGGCTGGCAGCTGATTAGATAGTACCCACCCAGGTTGAGGGTGAGCCTGCCTCTCCTAGTCTACTGACTCAAATATTCATCTCCTTTGGCAACATCCTCACAAACACACCCAGGAACAATATTTTACATCCTTCAATCCAATCAAGTTTACAATCAATATTAACCATAACACAGAGACATATAGTCTGCTTTTTTTTTTCTTTGAGACAGTTTCACCCTGTCACCCAGTCTGGAGTGCAGGGTGCCATGTCAGCTCACTGCAACTCCATCTCCTGGGTTCAAGTGATTCTCCTGCCTCAGCCTCCAAAGTAGCTGGGACTACAGGCATGTACCACCACATCCAGTTAACTTTTCTATTTTAGTAGAGACAGATTTCACCATGTTGGCCAGGTTAGTCTCAAACTCCTGACCTCCAATGATCCAACTGCCTTTGCCTCCCAAAGTGTGAGGATTACAGGTGTGAGCCACTGCACCCAGTCTATAGTCTGCTTCTAACTACATCTAATGAGTTTTAAAAATCAATTCCACTATTTAAAAAAAAATTATTTTTTCTCAAATATTTTTTAACTAACATATTTATCTTTGTTCATATATATATACATATATATTTCTTTTGCTCATATATATTTATATATGTAATAGTTTTTTGTTTGTTTGTTTGTTTTTGAGAATGAGTCTCACTCTGTCACCCAGACTGGAGTGCAGTGGCACAATCTCAGCTCACTGCAACCTCTGCCACCCAGGTTCAAGCAATTCTCCTGCCACAGGCTCCCAAGTAGCTGGGACTATAGGCATGCACCACCACACCCGGCTAGTTTTTATACTCTCAGTAGAGATGGGGTTTAACCATTTTGGCCAGGCTTGTCTCAAACTCCTGACCTCAGGTGATCCGCCCACCTCAGCCTCCCAAAACGCTGGGACTACAGGCATGAGCCACTGTGCACGGCCTATATGGACTAATTTTGTACTTTGTCTCTGACATTTGCAGCATTTGTTGACTAATTTGATTGCCTTTTGTCTGTCAAGACTTACCCATTGACATTTCATTATTTGTGTGATTTGTGAGTTTTGATCACAGGCTCAAATCTTTTAGAAATGTAATTGTGCAAATTCTTTATAACTTGGATTGACTCTGAGCTCAGGGAAGTTTTTTATTTGCATCTTCCAGACACTTAAAGACACTATAATAAATAGTTTTTTCAAACTTAATATTTGAATTAAGGTATTTTGGAATCCCCAGGCAATATTAGAGTGCAAATTCATATGAGGGCCATTTATGATTATAAATTCTTACAAGAGATTTATGAAAGATTTTTTCTTTTTTTCTTCTACCTAGAACCAAATTTGCAGCCAAGCAATTTTTCTAGTTTTCCTGGAAAGTAAATTTATAGCCAATTCAACATTCTACAGGCCTACCTTTGTGATGATTATTTACTGTTAGATATGTCAGCTTGGTTGATCTTGGTATATTTCCCCAGTTCCTTATGTCCTGACAAGCAATGAAAAGTAAAACTGAAGAGTATTCAGATATAGAAAATGACCTCATGGTTTAAATCAGTTTAAATAATACTTTTCTTTTTTAATTCAGTTGAAGGCATGGGATGATGTTTCAGCTATAATTCCATAAAACCTATAGTTAAAATTTTATCTCCTTGTTGACCAGCCCAAGTTCAGCAGCTGGCTTCAAACAATGAGGTTGGCTCACATGGAAATTATTTGGTGCTGGTTATCCATTAGATGCTTCTACCCCTTTGTGCTTGGAACCTGCATCCAGCAAGGCCCCTAGATTCTGTGTTGTTTCAAAGAATAATTTTTTGCTTTATTTTCTCTTCATGACTTATTAATATGTTCATTTTTTGTTCATTGAGGCTACATTCCTACACACACATATAAGATATATATGGTCACATACCACATAGTGACATTTTGATCAACAGTGAACAGCATATATAATAGTGGTCCCATAAGGTTATAATATTATATTTTTACTGTATCTTTCTATGTATATATTTAGATTCACACACTTACCATTGTGTTGCAATTGCCTACAGTATTATGTACAGTAATATGATGTATAGGTTTGTAGCCTAGAAGCAATAGGCCATTCCATATAGCCATAGGTGTATAGTAGGCAACACCATTTAGGTTTGTGTAAGCACACCTTATGTTGCAACAGTTAAATCTCCTATTGATGCCTTTCTCAGAACAGAATTCTGTTATTAAACAATGCATGACTCTGTATATATCAATGCAAACTAAAATTTCTCTACTTAAATTTTTTAGTGATTTCTATTTGATTAAAACATTACTTCATAATATAAATTTGTAGAGCCATGCTGACAAGAAGTCTCTGTTCTCAGTACCTACTATTTTCAAAATATGATCAAAATAAGATCATACAAAAACTCACACATGTCAACTAATTTTGATAATAAAATACCAGAACAGTTCAGTACATATTTGAAATAACATTTATATAACTTACTGGCCTGACTAAGAAGCTAAAATTTGTAACTTTTATTTTTTTTAAATCTTGATTGGTAAAAGCTAGAATAAAAAAACCTTTAAAAAGAGAGAGAGAAAAGCCCACCTACCACCACAAATCCCTATTATTAGCAGTGTGGTTTCAGAAGTATATTAGGTTATGTATTTTTCAGTTTGAAAAATAAAATTCCCATTTTAGTTGTTACAGGGAAACTCAAGGATGACAGTTAGGTTGAAAAATAATGCAAATATTTCTTGAACACTCAAGATAACTTGCCTGTGGTTATTGAGAAATTAATTTAGGGAACATGTGTTGAGAAGAGATTTAAGTTTTACCCTAAAGGACTTGATTTAAGAGTAATATACCACACACCTACAACCATCTAATCTTTGACAAAACTGCCAGAAACAAGCAATGGGGAAAGGACTCCATGTTTAATAAATGGTGTTGGGAAAACCGGCTAGCAATGTGCAGAAAGCAGAAACTGGACACCTTTCATTAAAATTAACTCCAGATGGATTAAAGATTTAAACATAAAACCTAACACCACAAAAACACTAGAAGAAAATGTAGGCAAAACCATCCAGGACATAGGCGTAGGCAAGGACTTCATGACTAAAACACCAAAAGCAGCAGCAACAAAAGCCAAGATAGACAAATGGGATCTAATTAAACTCCACAGCTTCTGCACAGCAAAAGAAACCATCGTTAGAGCAAACTGGCAACCAACAGAATGGGAAAAAGTTTTTGCAATCTACCCATCTGACAAAGGGCTAATATCCAGAATCTACAAAGAACTAAAACAGTTTTACAAGAAAAAAACAAACAAACCCATTCAAAAGTGGATGAAGGATATGAACAGACACTTTTCAAAAGAAGACATTTGTGAGGCCAACAAACATATGAAAAAATGCTCATCATCACTGGTCATTAGAGAAATGCAAATCAAAACCACATTGAGATACCATCTCACACCAGTTAGAATGGGAATCATTAAGAAATCTAGAGACAACAGATGATGGAGAGGATGTGGAGAAATAGGAACACTCTTACACAGTTGATGGGAATGTAAATTAGTTCAACCATTGAGGAAGACAGTGTGATGATTTCTCAAGGATCTAGAAATAGAAATTCCATTTGATCTAGCAATCCCATTCCTGGGTATATACCCAAAGAACTATAAATCATTCTACTATAAAGACACATGCACATGAACATTCATTGCAGTTCTGTGTACAATAGCAAAGACCTGGAACCAACCCAAATGCCCATCAATGATAGACTGGACAAAGAAAATGTGGCACATATACACCATGGAATACTATGCAGCTATAAAAAATGATGAGTTCGTGTCCTTTGTAGGGACTTGGATGAACCTTGAAACCATCATTCTCAGCAAACAGACACAAGAACAGAAAACCAAACACCACATGTTCTCACTCACAGGTGGGGATTGAACAATGAGAACACATGGACTCAGGGAGAGGAAGATCACACACTGGGAGCAGTTGCAGGAGGCTAGGGGAGGGACAGCAGGGGATGGGGAGGTTGGGGAGGGTGGTGAGGGATAACATTGGGAGAAATGCTGGATATAGTATGCACCTAAAGTAAAATAAAATGAAAAATAAAAAAAATTAATATAAAAAATAAGATATCAGTATCAGGTTGACATGCTGCAAGTAATGGAAGTACTTAAGAAAGAATATAATTTACTAATCTGCTCTTCTGCAATAAATCAAATCAGAAATAGTACTTACATCCTCTCTACTTAGGAATCATCCTCATCCATCCCTATTTTCAACCTCAAATTACCAAATATATATTTTGTCAACATATGCCATAAATGTATTTATTTGCTCTCCAAAAAAGAATGAAGGAAGAATGGGAAACACGATGTGAAACAAAGGTTATGATCCAAGCAAATAATCTCAGCTGTGTTACTTGGGAGGATTACAAAAGTTTCTCAATGGACATGGAGTTCAATATTCTCTACCTTTGATAAAACACTGGCCTTCATGCTACCTTTGATAAAACACTTGTCTTTATTCTGACTGCATGAACAACACGTACCCCACTGATTCCAATCAATGGCTTACAGGTGCTGAAAATATGCATGAGAGAAAATAAAAAGACTTACTGAATAATTTATTGCTTGTTTCCTTCAGATTCCTTAAATTATCATCCATAATTCTGACATCAAGATTAATAGAAAAATATGAAATATTATTCCTCAATATAAAATGGCTTTTTAATAAAGAGTTCATCATTATAATTGAAGACAGTAACTCATAAAAAGTAAGTTGGCAAAAATACTGAGTTTTTAATTCATCAAAATATAATCAGCCTTCTTACTATATATAATAGATATATATAAATGTATAAAACTTATATGAAGTTATTTTCTAAATAATTTATTAGTGATGAGATGTAACAAGTGGGCAGCAATTGGGGGATAAATAGCTAGATGACCTGGGAATATTATTTTTAGAAGATCGATTTAAATCTTGAGTTGCTACAAAAGCTGTATGTTATACATTGGCTTAAAATGATTAAAAAAATTAAAATTCATGTATGCATTTTAAAAAAGAGAGCATTTGTTTCATCCAAATTAAAATATCTTTTAATGTTCTTTGGTATTTTAATCCATATTTTTCCATTCTGAGGCAGTTTTCCTTCGTTGGTTTCACAATGCATGTTGATATTGCTGAACAATATGCTGTTTCCTCTGTCTCTGAACTGAGCTTTCTGCCCTAACACTATGTTCTTGAGATTTGTGTACAAACCAGCAGTTTATTTCTTTCACTCCTTATTGTTCTGTCTTATGAGTATAATGTAATTTACTTATGAGTATAATGTAATTTAATCACCTTATTTTCACTATGTATTTACTTGCGTCTAAATGGGAGCTATTAGAGAGATCTGCTATTAACATGAGTATACATTCTCCTATTGAAAAAGAGCAAGTTCCTCTGATGTGTAAACCTTGATGAGCAAATAATAGGTCATAGGATGCGGACACCTTAATATTTACTAGTTAACGACAATGGTTATCTAACAGTTATACAAACTCTAACTAATATACAATTTTTACCATTTTATTTTTAAAACTATATCTTATGCTTTATTTTTATTTTTTATTTTTGGATACAGACTACCACTCTGTCACCCAGGCTGGAGTGCAGTATGGTGAACTTGACTTACTGCAACCTCTGCCCTCCCGGATTCAAACCTCAGCCTCCCAAATAACTAGGATTACAAACACGCACCATCATGTCTGCCTAATTTTTTGTAGAGATGGAGTTTTGCCATGTTGCCCAGGCCGGTCTCAAACGCCTGAGCTCAGGCAATCCACCCACCTTGGCCTCCCAAAGTGCTAGGTTTACAGGCATGAGCCACCACACCCAGCCCAAATTTTTAATTAAACTATAAAACCCAATAAAAATTGCACATACAACTTAAACAAAAAGTTCCAGTTGCTACATAACAAGTGCCAGTGTACCCCAACCTAAGTTAAGATATAAAACATTGCAGAAAACAAGATAAATCTTCCTTGGGTCTTCTTCCAATCACTCCATTTTCCTACCTCCCCCTAAAATATTACTAGTATGTTGTCTTTTGTGGTAATTATTTCTTTGCTTTTCCTCACAGTTTTATTATCTAAGGATTCATCAATAATTACTCTTATTTTGTTTGGTTAGAATATTGGTTTTAAATTTTAAATAACAGGTGTCATATAATTTGTGTGATATCATGGCTAGCTACTTTTGCTTAAATCATATGTAAGATATGTTATGCTATTAATTAGCTATAGTTCAGTTTCATTGCTGAATAATACATACTGTGTGTATATGGTTAGTACAGTGTGTTTATCCATTCTACTATTTTATTCATTTGGATATTTTCACTTTTTAACTATTACGAACAGTGCTTTTATAAGCATTCTTACATGTGTCTTCATAGACACATTTCTGTTGGGCATATGCCTGAAGAAATTAGAATTGCTGGTCGTAATAAGTGCAAATATATATTCAGGATAAGATAATGCCAAATGTTATCTTCAAAGTGGCTTTACCAATGTGTATTCCTACCAACAGTGAATTGATATGTGCTCCACTTATTCACGAATACTTGGCTCAGTCAGCCTTTGTAATTGTAGTAATGCTTGTATGTGACTGATGATATCATAATGTGATTTTAATTTTTCATTCCCTTATACTATTTAGTTTTATCTGATTTATTTGCTGTAAATATTTTCCTACATAAATTAGGTTTATAGAACTCCATTCTATTTGTTATTTTTGTATTAATATGTATTTTTGTGTATTTTTTATGTCTAGTAAATACCTTTTTCTTCACTATCTTTTCTTTTCACTCTTCTAATGAAATCTTTGGAAATTCTGAATTTATCCTATTGTATTGGTCTTTTCTCACACTGCCATAAAGAACTGCCCCAGACTGGGTACTTTATAAAGAAAAGAGATTTAATTGACTCACAGCTCCATATTGCTGTAGTGAGGAGAGCTCAGGAAACTTACAATATGGTGGAAGGGGAAGCAGGCACATCTCACATGGCAGCAGGTGAGACAGAGAATGTGGAGGAGGAGCTGTCAAACACTTATAAAACCATCAGATCTCATGAGAACTCACTATCACAAGAACAATATGGAGGAAACTGCCCCCCTGATCCAATCAGATTCCTCTCTTGACACCTGGGGACTATGAGGATTACAATTCAAGATGAGATTTGGGTGGGGACACAGAGCTAAACCATATCACTTCCTCTGATTCATCAATCTTTTTAGTAGGCATGATTTATTTCCTTTTTAATACATATTTTAACCATAGGAGTCATAAATATAGCCTTCTATATTCTCTTCTAGAATTATTATATTTGCTTTGAAACTTACATCTACACTCCACTTGGGATAAATTTTTGTGTATAATGTGAGGTAAAAGCTACATGTTAATTTTTGAATATGAATATTTATTGTCCCAGCACACTATTAAAGGGCTACCATTTTTCCACTTTCTATAGTACCCTAATTGTAATAAAGAGTCCCCACATGTAGACTCTCTGTTATTGACACCCTACGCTTTCCATTAAAAAAAAATTTGAAGAGATTTATTCTGAGCCAAATGCAAAGAACATGACCCACGACACAGCCTCAGGATGTTCTGTTAAGATGTGCCCAAGGTGGTTGGGTTACAGCTTGATTTTGTACATTTTAGGGAGGCAGAAATTAAAAGCAAGAACATAATCAATACATGTAAGGTTTACATTGATTCAGCCTAGAAAGGCAGGATGTCTTGAAGCTTCCAGGTCATAGGTGGGTTCAAAGATTTTCTGATTGACAGTTGGTTATTAATCTTTACCTAAAGAGTTGAAGAAACAAATGCTTGTGGTTATGGTAAGGGAGATCTTTAAAGCCAAGGTTCTTGTTATGCAGATGAAGCCTTCAGGTAGCAGGCTTCAGAGGTAACAGATGGCAAATGTCTATTATCAGACACTGAAAGGTGTAAAACTCTTAATTAAATCTCTCCTGGATCAGGAAAAAACCTGGAAAGACAAGAGGATTCTCTACAGAATGTAAATTTTCCTCACAAGAGACAGTTTTGCAGGACCATTTCAAAATATGTTGAAGAAATGTATTTTGGGGTAAAATACTTTGATTTCCTTTAGGGCCTCTTACCTGTCATGTGATTTATACCAGAGTCATGTTGGAGTTGGCATCTTATTGCTATAGTCTTTTCTGTCAGTCTTATGATGTCTACTTTCATGTTAATGCTGGTCAGTTGTGTCTAACCTACAAAAGAGAGAGGATATAATAAATCATATCTAACCCCATCTTCCTGTCCCTGTCATGGACTGAACTAGTTTGGGGTGTGTGTGTGTGTGTCTGTGTGTGTGTGTGTCTGTGTGTGTGTGTGTGTTTTAGGTTTCTTTGGAATCCACTTTTTCAAAGGAGTATGTTTAGTCTGGCTGGCAGACTCTGGCCAAGCCACAGATGAAAACTTATGCTGACAGGATTTTGCCTGAGAGAGCATGGCGGGGGGACTAGCACCACATTTATTTAGGACAGATTTAATTACAAAGGGCTCAAGTAAACACCATTAGTGGGTAATTAACATTGCTGACCCTGATTAGAGAGCAGTTTCCCGCAGATGATCAAAGGTCAGTCTTAGGACAAGGAGCTACTTAGATAAACTCGTCTATATTCCCTTGTTATCTGCTCTTTGCTATTAACTCAAGGTAAGAGGATTAGGTTGTCTTCAGTCATAATTCTCTCCCAAGGCTTTTGCAAAACCTTCCAGCCTCCCAAAAGTATTTGTGTCTTTCTATAATTTTTCCCACCATTCTGTCTGATCTCCTACAAGGGTGTAGTTTCAATCAGATAGGGGATTTAGAATCTTATTTTTGGTTTATATTCTGTTCATTTTGGTCAAGATTTCCCAGAACAGCAATGGCCAAACTTGTATTTTGTCCCGTAGCACTGACAGGTTGGTATGGCTGCCTGCCCCAAGTCCATCCTGTCCCTCAGGATGGGACCCCTATATCATGGACTTAGAGCCAAAAGACTTATAGCCAATTTAAATACTCTAGGCCAGATGGAAATTGAGGTGGAAAGGCATTCTTCAACCCTTAAAATTCTTTAAGTAATAAAAAAGCCAAAATCCAAAAACCAGACAAGGTTACAAAATTCACTTATCCCTAACTTCTACGCATGGAGCTACTATAATCTTGGTTTCAGTCACAGAGTTGTAGAAATTAGCTATACAAACTACAAACATTTTGTTAAAAATTTTTGTGCAAAGGAATTTAGAGAGTTTTGTTGTGTCATAACCCTTTTTGCAGTCTTTTTAGTAATTTGTCCTGAGGTACCTGATTTTAAAATAATTACCTACATATCTACATAAATCTCACAACTGGGAGTATACCCAAGAGGCTTTTTCACTAGGTATCTTGATATCCTCTCATTAATTTTCTTTTAATTCTACAGGAAGCAGGAAGTTCTTTATGCTTGGGATGGTTGAAAAGGGACCACACAATGGCACAAGAGGCAAAGCTCCTTATTCTGCCAGCTATTTAGGCATTTGTTTGTCCATCATTGATTTGGAGGGTTTAAACTAATTTTATCTCTCAAAATTAGCCCTTTAAGTCTCATACATCCACCTCTTCCATGGCAGTCCCTGGGCCTAGAGGGAAGATGCCTGTACAGTTTTAGCAGTGGGTCATCAGCAATGAAAACAGATCAGACCCTGTGGGATTTTAAACCGTTTTTAAATTTGAAGATATCAGGTAGAAAAAGATAATCTTTGTAATACTATTCAGTTTTGTAAGCTACATACAGAAATAACAGCATTGTAAATAGCAAGGACATAAAAGCCCTGACTAGCTCTATGACAAGAATAGAAAACTCACAGATAGTTAAACATTTAAATTAAAACATTTAAACATGTAGTATAATTATTTAAATTATCTGGTATTAAAGCATAAATAAATTATATTAATTTAGAGAGAAGAAAAAGTATCAAATGAGTATTTATAGTTTTGTATACAGGACCAGATCAGTGTCCTGTGAAAGCAGTTTATTTTGACTGTCATGTTCTCCGAGATCTGAGAGTGAACCTTTGGTTAACTTGAGTTTGGTGTCAGGTATTAACATTGATGTTTAAGATTCAGTGGGAGTTAGAGCCCCTTTTTAGAAGAGATTAGTGTATCCAGGAGTCAAATCCATGCCACTTAACAGCACAATGATTACTTAACAATATTTGATAAAGACCTTTTTTTAGTGGAGCTGGAGGAAGTCTCTTGATTGATGAAGTGGTCCTACTGGGGTTTGTTACTTACTGGGAAGCTGTAAGAAAGATCTAGGGTGGAGATCCAAGATGGCGGATTAGGAGCAGCTCAGGATTGCAGCTCCCAGTGAAAGTGCAGAGGGTGAGTGGACGCCGCATTTCCAGACGGATTTTTATTACCCCCAGACCAGGAGATTCCCAGGCGGAGCAGCCCCACGGG